>JAGKTI010018190.1:0-17894 GCA_018397915.1 Birgus latro | reverse complement strand
GCGAGATAATGCTGATTTCATGTGTGCGGTGTGTCGGGGAGAGCAGGTGGAGATTTTAGGCGTGAGAGGGTTGAATTTGCAGGTGAGTCTCTTGAGTGTGTGGAGGAGTTTTGTTATCTGGGAGACATGTTATGTGCCGGAGGTGGGGCTGGAGTTGGCTCGGTTGCTAAAGTGAGAAGTGGTTGGAAGAAGTTCAGGGAGCTGTTGCCTCTCCTGACATTGAGAGGACTCTCCTTACGTGCTAAGGGGTCTTTGTATGCAGCATGTGTTAGGAGTGTGATGCTGTATGGTAGTGAGACCTCGGCAGTAAAGGAAGAGGATATCCGCAGGTTTAAATGTACAGAAATGACAATGATTAGGTGGATGTGCAGTGTGTCCCTGCGTGCAAGGCCTGGGGGGGCTGGGTTTACGATAGAAGAGTTGAGAGGTAGGATGGGACTGGAGTGTATTGGTGTTGTGATGAGGAGAGGTAGGCTGAGGTGGTTTGGACATGTGGAGAGGATGGGGGATGATAACTGGGTGCAGAGGGTGAGAAGTGTTAATATTGGGGGAGGGGCTGGGAGGGGTAGACCGAGAAAGACATGGGACGAGGTCATTAAATGTGACTTAAGGGTTAAGGGACTGAATAGGGAGGCTGCCAGAGATCGAGCAGCGTGGAGAGCCGCCATTAGGTGACCAAGGCCGACACATGCAAGCATGTTGGAGCCTTCAAAAACGAACGAACGAACGAATGTGTGTAGGGGAGTCGGGTGGTAGAATGAATGTCTCGGTACCTATCTATCTATAATTTTACTTATCTAGCTCTCTATCTGATATTCACCTTGGCAATTCCAGTGCAGAATTATATTCTGATATATGAAAATTGGGCTGCATTTCTCTAACACTCTTCTTAGAGCTGTCACTTACCATAAAATGGTACAGCAACTAGGAGACAGCAGTGTTACTAAGACATAACAATAGACATTTAAATGCTTTTATTATATTCAGTATGTTTTGAGGTGAATGACAGTTTTTTTAGTGAAATGGGAAGTTATGTTTAAATTTTTGATGTTGCCAAGCAAACGGCATTGTCAGTGAGGGAGTGTTACTGAAAGAAATGGGTAGAGACAGCTGCATACCTTGTTCCCAACAACCTCACTATGTTGAACTTCAGTTGTATCCATCCATCCATCACCCAATCCTATGTTGCCCCATGAGAAGTGTAGGAGCCCGGGGCTGGGCAAGTTGGTCCTGACACTTAAGATGAAAGTGACCCAACCTCACTCATCCCTGAGTGGCATTACGTGAGCAATAAACCCCAACCATCCCTTGGATATAAACCTTTACCGACTCAGTCTGACTGGAGTGCCGTAATTACCCACTAAACCACCAGGCGCCAAAATTTGGTTACTGTATACAGTTACCACCCATCGTAGTAAATAGTTTCCTGGTGTACAGGAAACCATTCAGCTTGTCATTCAGTGTAGAGTCACCCAAAGGCAGAAGGAGGAGGAAAGAATGAGGGAAAGTGTTGTAAAAAACTTAATTTGCTTTTTGTTCAGCGTGTATATATACAAGTGCTATATTTATTTATTTTTTATTATTATTATTGTGGAGGTATTCAGAGGTTAGTGAGAGTACATAATTAGTGATGGCAACAAAGTAGTGTTCAGGAGCATGTTTGCAGAGCTAAAAAGACTCATGTCGTATTTCATTTGGTTTGTGTAGGGATACTTTTTCAGTTTAGGAATGTGTTGTCTGTAGGTAATGAGACATCAGGAGCAAGTTACAGTAGTCTAACATCATAATGAGTTGAGATTGAATGTGGGAAAATACTGTAACACCGGAGGTGTGGGGCATGAATCTAACTAGTATGGGGTACTTCGTAGGAAAATAAAATGTTGGAAATGTTCCTTGTAAATGATTTTTGAAAATCTGTTTGTGTTGTCTGTGATTGTAACATACAGTACACGCAGGCATTTGATGTGGAGATAAAGTGTATTCCTACTTTTAATGGCTTTTATATTTTCTTAGATCAGTGGTTCCTAACCTTTTCACTACCACGCCCCCACTAGTAGTTGGTCCTTCCCTCCCCCCCCCCCCCCCCCGCATCTTCAACCAAATTAATAAAATTCCCTCCAAGATTTTAAGGAAAAACTGAAAAAATGGGTGTTTTTTGTCTTTCTATTGAGCGTAAATTCTGTGCAAACAATATACCCAGCATATTTAATGAGGTTACTCTTTTACTAATTTAATGAGATACTTGACTCTTAGCTACCAGATCCTGAATGCGTGGTCGAATGCCAGAGGGTGCACAACGTAAGTCCCCTTCAGCGTTCAGCCTGTTTCTGTACTTGGTCTTGACAGCAATGAGCATGGAAAATGCAGCTTCACAAAGATACGTGGATGCAAACATTGTCAGAATCCGAAGAGCTTGATGTGAAATCAGAGGGTAGGAAGG
Organism: Birgus latro; assembly: GCA_018397915.1. Taxonomy (NCBI): domain Eukaryota; kingdom Metazoa; phylum Arthropoda; class Malacostraca; order Decapoda; family Coenobitidae; genus Birgus; species Birgus latro. Next base: position 15,454 of record JAGKTI010018190.1, on the reverse strand, counting down.
CACTTGACCCAGAACATCTCAAGATCCAGTTCTTTGAAGTCTTCCTCAGCTGAGGAGCTGAACTTCAACTCAAGAAAATACTCTTGCACTTCATCCGAAACATCAGCTACCTCACATTGAAATGGGTTCCTGATGAATTTCCAGGTTTCACGCTTCTCGTCTATAGCTGGGAAGTATCTGATTAATTCTGCTTTCACGTAACCCAGATGAGTGATTACTATTATTATTGTTATTATTTTTAAACTCAGATTCAAGGTACATGTGAATGAAAGAAGAATCAAAGTTACTAAAACTGGCTGTATTTCCATCCTGAATTCATCTCCAGAGGTCAAGTTCGGCCTTGTAGGCTTGAATGGTGTTGTGGCGCATAATGATGTTGATGTTTTCCCTTGTAGTTTAAGGCTGATTGTACTCAGCGTTTCGAAGATGTCCACCAGGTAAGATAGAGATAGCAGAAAGCCTTCAGAGTGGACCTTGTCGTGGAGATTTGCTTTCTGCTCTGAATCTAGAAGCATTGCTGCTTCTCGTAGTTCATAAAGCCGTCAAAGCATATTTTGTATTTCACAATCAACTTGATATTTGCTATGCTCATGTTAAGAGAAATACAAATATAATTAGAGAAATTCCTACTTTTTCCTCCGGGCTCACGCCCCCCCCTGGGGTGCGCCCCCCAGGTTAAGAACCTCTGTCTTAGATGAATGAGAGAATGGATTATATTGAGTTTTGTTGCTTTAAATTAATTTCACAAAAAATAATATTTATCTCTATCCAATGATACATATTTAGTATACTTTAATGGAGATGAACAATAATTCTCAAATTTTTGTACAAAAGGAATCGGACTTCATAAACATAAAGCGTTAAGATGGCGTCGTGGAACGAGTAACTTTTTGTAAGGAAAGAGTTGTTTGTTTGTTTTCTTGTCTTGTACCCTTCTTTTACAAAGAAATAAAGAAACCAAAGACATATATAGTACTGAACAGAGATTCTGAAAGGTAGACTTAAAGGCATAAACAGTGTTAACATGGTGTTGTGGAATGAAGTAATTTTTTTGTAAGGATGGGGTTGTTTGTTTGTTTTCTTATCTTGTACCCTTCTTTTGCATAAAAATAAAGAAACCCAAGACAGATATACAGTACTAAAAATAGATTCTGAAAAGTGAGTGCGTATTTGCGTGAAAACTACTCATATCAAGCAACCTTTCTGCAGTCTTGGTTGAGACATACTTTTTTTCTCAGAACTGTCCTTCCAGAAATTGGGTGCATTTTTCACACTGCAGCTTCTCATATGCCACGAAATGCAGTATTCATCATCATCGACACCTTGCTCCCTCCTGGGAACCCTCAAACAGGGGACGGCCACGATAGACACCCAACCAGGCTATTTTAGCATCACATATGTCTCTCTCTCTCTCAAGCATTCCTCTTTCTCTTCATTTCACCAATATACTGCATCACTCTCTCACTTCAATGTAGCAATGGTCCAAGAGTTAAAAAACAAGTAGAGCTAATCTATCTATCTATCTATATCATCACATCCAGATAAGCCTGGGGCCACACTAACTATCCTTTTCTGTTCCCATCATAATTGTAAAGACCCAGGGCCACACCATTTAATCTGCATATTTATGGCACAAGCACCCAGTCAATTGCCCTTGTACATGTATTGAAATATGCAGAACCCTAGATCCATAAAGGGTGAAATGTGTGCATTGTAGTGATGGCATGAAGATCTGAACCTACTTCTGGCCTTTTCACGGAGGTGGTGCTGTTCCCCAGTGGAGTAGCTGGTGGGACGGGTGAGGGGAGGCCGCTGGGGGGGGCCTGGAGGCAGCTGTGGGCCATCTAGGAGTGCAGCAGCCAGACCAGACACGCCACTACCACCCATATTAGAGTCATAGACACGAGATGAAAATGATGTGCCTGAAAGTTGTAAATAAAAGGATGTACAATTTAAGTTTTCACTGGGTGGGAGGAAGGAGCATTAAGGGCCATCTAGATGGGAAGCACTGGGAAGCATCCAAAACAAACATGTCATACCACTCAAGCAATACATTCCTGTAAGATATGGTCATCATTATCTCCATCTCCATGCTCCCTCCTGGGTATTCCCATGACAAGACTGCCTCCCTGTTAGGTTATTCTGTCCTCACCTAATTCTCTCTCAAACAATTCTTCCTCTTCCTTCCCTCATCATACTACATTCCAGTATTACCCGCATTTATTTTAATCCTTAAAGCAATTTCACATCTCAGTCCTATTGCCCTACCTTCCATTCCACAATACCTATAAATTTATTATTTACACAATCCATCCTGCTTAAGCCAGCAACTGTTCCAAAAAAAGGTAATTTCCATAGCCTGTTATAAAAACAAAAATTCTAACCCAGATTAATATTTTACCACCCTCCAACTGCTAATGTTTTACATTCTATGACCATCAATGGGTGTATGTAAGTTACGGTACTAAAGGAAAGAACGCGGTATATAAAAAGGGACAAAATGAAAAGAATGAAAAGGATGAATCCTAGCAAAGGCATGGAATTAGTAGCAGATGAAAAGTTATTTTGAAACAGACATGAAAGGAATAACAGGCGCATAAAATTTTAAACAAATACCTGGGTGTTAAAGAAGTCAGTCAGCGAATGAAAGATAAAAATGGTAGATTACTCATGGAGAAGGGAGAAAAAGTGAGCAGATGGTGAGAACACTTTAAGGAATTACTGAACATAGAGAATGAAAGTAATGCGAGTATAAGTGGCTGGGGAATGGCTGGGAGATGGAGGGATGTGAGAGGATGGGAAGAAATCAGTAGGATGGAAGGTGTGGAAGCAAGAAGAAAGTCAAAATGGGGAGAGCCCCAGGAATTGATGGAGTGTGTGGTGAGATGCTGAAGCACGGGGGAGAGATAGCAGCAGAATGGATGTGGAAGTGTGCAGATTGGCCTGGGAGGAAGGTAGAGTCCTGGAGGATTGGAAGTCAGGTATAATTATTCCCCCGTACAAAGGAAAAGGGGAAAAAGAAGTGTGTGGTAATCATAAGGGTACCTGTCATCTTAGTGTAATAGGAAAAGTATATGGTAGGATACTTACTGACAGAATTAGGGAAATAACAAAGGAATTAGTTGGTGAAGAACAGAGACGTTTTAGGAAGGGAAGAGGTTGTGTAGATCAGATATTCATTCTTAGGTCTTTGGTGGAAAAGTTTCTAGAGAAAGGAAAGAAATTATATGCGGCATTCATGGATTTGCAGGAAGCATATGACAGAGTGGATAGACAAGGATTGTGGAAAGTATTAAGAATATATAGAGTAAATGGGAAGTTGCTGAATTAAGATTATGCATGAGGGTGCTAAAGCGCAGTGCGTGTGGATAGTGAACCGAGTGAATTTTTCTGTTCTACCCCCTAGGGGTAGGGGGTTTTTCAAGAATTCTCCCCCAGTATCCCTGCTTGTCGTAAGAGGCGACTAAAAGGGTTGGTGGTGGGTTAGTGCCCCACCCCGTAAAAACAACTAACTTGTAGGAGGAGGCTGTAGCACGGGCCGAACAGGGTAGTACTCCCGAGGGGAATGGAATGCTGGCGATAGGGAGAGCTGGAGCTCCTTTCACTAGCTATCTAATCATCCTCCTTTGCTGACCTTTTTCAGTGTGACAGTAACATGGAGAGTAGACCAGCATACTCTCCCAAACATTTCCTCTAACTATCATATGCACTACACCACATGCACTTTACATATCACACAACGTACCCCACTACGTTACAGGGGTTGACGCCAGCAAGGGCATGCGGCCAGAAAATTTTGCCCCCGCTACCTAGTGGCGGACTTTCGGGGGGAGGCTTGACAGGGGTTCTGCCGGCATAGATCACGGGTCCGGGGCGAGATGGGGCTCGAACCTGTGCTAGAGGGTACAGGGCATTGCGGTTCCCAGGCTGCCGCTTCCGCTCAATAGAGAGGGGCCCGAACCTGGGAGTAGCGCCCCAGGAGGCTGCCCTATCAGTGGGTGTATAATGGCGGGGCAGTTGCAGTGCCAAGGCGCACTTGGAGGGTGTCCCTGCAGGTGTCCTGGCAGGGTGCCCCGATGCCACTACCACAGCCACCAGTAAGCTGGTGGGCTAGGGGTCCCAGATCCATTGCCTGGACCTAGGACTGTGCAATGGGCTGGGCCTTTGGAATGTTTACCCACCTTTATCTTACCGACTATGACCAAGTACAAATATATGCATCAAAGCAAGCCTGAGGACAGCAAATCACCCAGGGGGTTTAGGGTGGGCTCGTGGAATGTGGGAAGTTTGAGGGGAAGAGCAGGGAAAGTTGTTGAGACATATAGTAGGAGGTGGGTGGATGTGGCTTGTTTGCAGGAAGTCCGGTACAGGGGTAGATCAGCCAGAAAGATTGCTGGGAAGGATTGCTACTATAAGCTGTTTTGGCAGGGGGGAACTGACGGATATGGGGGTGTGGGTGTGTTGGTTGTGGAGAAATGGGTGGAGTATTTTATGAATGTCATGAGAGTAAGTGATAGGATAATAGTAGTGAAAATTTTGATCGGACGGGTGATGATTTCAGTTATATCAGCATATGCTCCACAGGTAGGATTGGATGACGCAGAGAAGGATAGATTTTGGGATGATTTAATACGTGTAGTAATTGGTAAGGGTGATGATGAGGTAGTGGTTCTGGGAGGGGATTTAAATGGTCATGTTGGTGAAGCAGCTCAAGGTTATGAAGGAGTCCATGGAGGATGTGCATATGGTGTGAGGAATGCGGAAGGGGAAAGAATACTCGAGTTTGGGGAGGCTATGGACATGATTGTGTGCAACACACATTTTAGAAAAAGAGTGAGTAGATTGATTACATACGAGTCCGGGGGAAATTGTAGTCAGATAGATTATTTTCTGGTCAGGAGGGTTGATAGGAGATTAGTGAGGGATGTTAAAGTTGTAGGAAGCGAGGAGTGTGTGCAGCAGCACAAACTGTTGATTTGTGACATGGTGCTCAAGGAACGAATGATGAGGAGGACATATGTACCTAGGAGGAAAATATGGAAGCTGGGAAACCAATCAGTAAGGGATGCCTTTTATAGTGAGATGAGGAGAGTGGTGGCTGAACAGGAAGCCGTAGATAGAGACGTTAATGAACAGTATAGAGCCCTTAAGCACAACCTCTTGAGAGTTACCGATGCAATATGCGGTTGGACAAGAGGCCCACCAAGACATAAAGTAACTTGGTGGTGGATGAGGGTGTAGAAGCTGCAGTTAAGGAGAAAATGAAGGCTTTTCGGGAATGGAAGAAGGGTGGTAACAGGGAGGAGTACTTGGCTGCCAAGCGCAGGGCTAGAAGAGAGGTATACAGGGCGAAGTCTGAATCACAGAGACTTTTACTTGATAATCTAAATCATGAAGGAAGGAAAAATATGGTTTTTAGGGTGGCAAATCAGGTGAAGAGAGATAATCGGGACATTGTAGGCGAGCAGTGTGTGAAGAATGATGAAGGAAGGGTAGTGGTAAACAGTGAGGATATTAAAGATGCATGGAGAGAGCATTATAGCCGGTTGTTGAATGAGGAGTTTGATTGGGATAGGGAAGGTTTGGAGCCAGCTGATCCAGTGTTTGGGCCTTGGCCTTTGATTGACGCTGCTACTGTGAGTGAGGCAATAGGCAGGATGCGGGTGGGGAACGCGGCAGGTGTGTCTGGGTTGACTGCTGAAATGTTGAAGGCCTCAGGAGATATTGGGGTGAGGTTAGTCACTGACCTGATGAATATGATTATATATGAGTGTGTGGTCCCAGATGATTGGCTGAGAGTGTAATTGTAAATGTGTACAAAGGGAAGGGTGATGCCCTGGAAAGGGGAAATTACAGAGGTATAAAGCTCTTAGATCAGCTAATGAAAGTAATGGAGAGAGTTCTAGAAGGTATGATTAGAGAAAGAGTGAATATCAATGAGATGCAGTTTGGGTTTATGCCAGGCAGGGGGACCACTGATGCCACATTCATTGTTCGACAGCGTCAGGAAAAATATATTGGCAAGAAAAGGGAATTGTATTTTGTTTTTGTTGATTTGGAAAAGGCCTTTGACAGAGTCCCTAGAGAGGTGGTGAAGTGGGCAATGAGAAAGCTGGGGTTGGAAGAGTGGCTGATTAGGGTGGTTATGGCCACGTATGTGGGTGCTCGCACCCAGGTAAGAGTGAATGGAGTTTTGAGTGATGAGTTTCCCGTGAATGTTGGTGTGCATCAGGGGTCAGTTTTGAGTCCCTTGTTGTTTATCATGGTGCTTGAAGCCCTCTCACGTAACTTCAGAGATGGACTCCCATGGGAGATGTTGTATGCTGATGATTTGGTGTTGATTGCTGAGAATGAAGGGGAGGCTGAGGAAAGATTTAAGAAGTGGAGAGATGGTATGGGGTATAAGGGCTTAAGGGTAAATGCAGATAAAACAAAAGTGATGATATCTAGGGTTGGTGACGGTACAATCAGAGGAGAGGGAGAGTGGCCATGTGCAGTTTGCCACATGGGTGTGGGAAGTAATTCCATCTTGTGCAGTGTTTGTGCTAGATGGATGCACAAGAGATGTAGTGGTATTAGAGGTAGACTGCGAGATAATGCTGATTTCATGTGTGTGGTGTGTCGGGGAGAGCAGGTGGAGATTTTAGGCGTGAGAGGGTTGAACTTGCAGGTGAGTCTCTTGAGTGTGTGGAGGAGTTTTGTTATCTGGGAGACATGTTATGTGCCGGAGGTGGGGCTGGAGTTAGCTCGGTTGCTAGAGTGAGAAGTGGTTGGAAGAAGTTCAGGGAGCTGTTGCCTCTCCTGACATTGAGAGGACTCTCCTTACGTGCTAAGGGGTCTTTGTATGCAGCATGTGTTAGGAGTGTGATGCTGTATGGTAGTGAGACCTGGGCAGTAAAGGAAGAGGATATTCGCAGGTTTAAACGTACAGAAATGACAATGATTAGGTGGATGTGCAGTGCGTCCCTGCGTGCAAGGCCTGGGGGGGCTGGGTTTACGATAGAAGAGTTGAGAGGTAGAATGGGACTGGAGAGTATTGGTGTTGTGATGAGGAGAGGTAGGCTGAGGTGGTTTGGACATGTGGAGAGGATGGGGGATGATAATTGGGTACAGAGGGTGAGAAGTGTTAATATTGGGGGAGGGGTTGGGAGGAGTAGACCGAGAAAGGCATGGGACGAGGTCATTAAATGTGACTTAAGGGTTAAGGGACTGAACAGGGAGGCTGCCAGAGATCGAGCAGCGTGGAGAGCCGCCATTAGGTGACCAAGGCCGACACATGCAAGCATGTTGGAGCCTTCAAAAACGAAAACAAACGAAAGGATGGATTGAAACAGGGATGTGTCATGTCTCCATGGTTGTTCAATCTGTACATGGATTGGGTTGTAAAAGAGATACAAGGTAGGGCAGTGAATGTTGGAGAGGCCCTAATGAGAAAGGGCAGTGTTTGGAAACTCCCTGTACTGTTCGTTTGCAAATGATACTGTGTTGTTTAGTGAAGATGAAGGGGAGCCGCAAGGCTTGGGGGATGAGTTTGGGAAAGTGTGTAGGAAACAGAATCTAAAGGTGAATGTAAGGAAGAGTAAGGTTATAGCCTTTGTGAGAAGTGAAGTCACTGAATGAAAAGTGAGGCTGGATGAAGAGGAAATGGAAAATGTGAGTACTTGGGCAGTGTGATAAGTAAGGATGGATTTTTTTTTTTTTTAATAACAGGAAAAAAAAAAAACATACACCAGATTACTGGCATCCTCCAACATTTTTTTTTTTTTTTGTCCAACTCTGGGCATAGGCTTCATAGCCTGCTATCAAGGCCCAACAGAAGTTTGGGGGGAAACAACTCCAGGGAAGTTTAGAGGGTGAAGTGCTTGAAAGGGTACATCAAAGAAGAAAAGTTGCTGGTTCCTTGAAGGCAGCGATGGGAAACAGGGATGTGAGCATAGATGTGAAAAAGTTACTGCATGACAGTACTGTGATACCAACTCTAACATATGGAAGTGAAACTTGGACCTTGTTGGAGGGACACAAGACAAGGGTGAGAGCAGTGGAAATGAGTTACTTGAGAGGAGCATATGGAGTCACACGGAGAAACAGACTGACAAATAAGGAAGTGAAGGAACGTTGTGGTGTGGATGTGGATGTGATAGGAAGTGTTAGGAGAAACACACTGTGGTGGTTTGGCCATATGAAGAGGATGGAGAGTAAGAGACTGATGAGAAGAGTGTATGTGAGTGAGGTGGAGGGGGGGGAGAGGGAGGAGGAGGCCAAAGATGAGATGAAGGGATGGAGTGGAGAGATATATGAGAGAGGGAGGTGTGAGCTGGGAGCAGGGCAGTGCAATGGCAGGGGACAGAGTGACATAGAGGCGATTTGTTTGAAGCCACCCCTTACTGGATTAAGGTGTCTGGCAATGGATAAATAGATAGACCTTTCACTGATGTTGGTGCAACTGAATATTTTATTCATGCTAAAATCAATTGTTTCTGTTCAGCATGGAGAAGCTGGAGTGGTTAAGTAACTAGGTAACCATATTGCTGATACTGGAACACTCAGCAGTTTTACTTAGAAAATCACCATATTTTATTCTCCTAAGGCATCCTATTTTCAGCCTTGCGACTTAAATTTTCAATCTTTTGCAGCTTATTTCATGGAGCTCTATGGCAGAAAAAGACAATGAAATGGCTCTAAATCCTTTCCATACCACTTCTTCTTGACTAGCATCATTTTGCAGAATTAATTTCTGGTTACTGTTCAGCATTCAAGGTGGAGAGATGGCAATTTTAGGCCAAGTTAGGATGAAAATCATATTGCAGTCAAACAATTGGTCCTCACTTAAGGGACCAACTGCAGCCAAAACCCTACTTTTGAGTGAAAGTTAGGATGAAAATCATATTGTAGTCAAACAATTGGCCCTCACTTAAGGGGCCATCTGCAGCCAAAACCCTACTTTTGAGTGAAATTTTATGTTGTTCATTAACTAAGTGAAAAATGGCATCTCTCCATCTTGAATGTGAAGCTTTAACACGAGACTAACAATGGAATATTGTGCTTGTTCTAAAGTGCTATGGAAAAGATCTATCAATCTATCTATAACTCGACGCCCTAATCCAGCAAAGGGTGGCCGCAGACAAAACGCCTCCAAGTTACTCTGTCAGCCACCATTTGCCTACCCTCCTCCCATCTCACTCCCCCCTCCCTCATATACCTCTCAACTCCATCCCTCCACTTCATCCTCGGTCTTCCCCTCCCTCCACCCCACCTGCATACACCCTCTTAGTCAGTCTTTCATTCTCCATTCTCTCCACATTTCCAAATCACCTCAGTGTATTTCTGCCACTGAGTTGTGGAAAACAGGCTGCAAAGGACAAAAATTGCCACCGAGTCAGAGTGAATTAAATACTGTATACTTTAAAGTGAGACAAGCTTCTGGTTCATAACTGAGAGGCTAAAGGCATAAAAATCACTTAGTTCATATTTAATAGCATTTATATTGTGGAAACTATACTATAAACCACTGTGCTTAGGTTTTGTTGACTACGAAAAGATGTCTGACTCAGTGGAGCACATAATTATAAATTAACTGCAAGAACCTGACATAAATGAGAATATTGTAAAACTGCTTGAAAACATAAATAAACAGGGAACTGCTAAAGTTAAATTACATATCAGTAAAGACTTAGAAAAAATTAAGACTGAGAAAGGGATGCATCAAGGAGATATGATTTCACCAAAATTATTTACAGCATGCATAGAAAGTATTTTCAGAAAGCCAGACTGGGAGAATAAAGGAGTAAACATAGATGGAGAAAAAACGTAAACCATTTAAGATATGCAGATGATATTGTCCTAACCTTCAAAACACCACAGATATTTCAAGAAATGTTAAATGATCTAAATGGAGAAAGTCTCCAAGTAGGGCTAATGATGAACTGGAGTAAAATAATATTTAACCCCTACCCGCTGGGCGTCAGCTCGGACTAACACAAAATAGACTGAGAGAGCCGGCTGGGTGTCAGGAACTGCAAATGTATTCCCGCCCCACTTTGAAGTGGCTGCCACTTGATCTCGTCACCAAAGGGCAGGGAGAGACTCCTGCCACCTCAAGCAAGCATACCTCAATCTTCTCTGCGACTTAGCCAGGTGCTGAACAATGTTGTCTAAGACATCTCGTACAATGCCATTCCCCCCTCATGCAACCTCTTACCTCATCCACCCCTGCCAAGCCTCTTTCCATGGATACTACAAAAGGGCTCTGTGATAGTGCCACAAGGTGCACTTTGGACACCGACGTTCAATTTATCTAGTAGTGGAGAAGTTATCACAGTGACAGCAAAGCCAAAAGTAACTCCTACTTCTAGTGCCAAAAGTTAAATCTTTTTCATGTCCTTACTCATCAATGTGACCACCTGCAGAACTGGGGATTTTTTCATTTGCAGGAAGAAGAGTTGGCGAGTAATATGGCCTTTCATTTGTTTCCCTAACTGCTATACTTTTCAAGATATAATAGTTTGAAATGAGGCTGATTTGGGAAATATTGCCGTACTGAGAGGTCAACTGCACCTAAAATATGCTGGAGCATAGCAGTTAATCCAAATACTGTACATCAAAGAGTGTCACCAGAATAAGCATGGAAATTCTTGAAGAAGTTGAGAAGTACAGTTACTAAAGGTAAATACTCCGATCAATGAAAGGCCATGATACCGAAATAAAATGACGAATTACAACCGGATAGAAAACTTTCAGCAAACATAGAGACATTATGAAACATAGCTTGCCAATATGTATAAAAATATAACAAATGTATGATCCCAGCTATGACATACGGTTGTGAGACCTGGAAACTGAAAAAAATCGATGGGCAATCAACTATTCCAATCTTAAAGAACATGGGAATATCTTTAAAAGACAGGAAAAGATCAACTTGGGTGAGAAAGCAGATTAAAGTCAAAGACATTTTACAAGTCTAGCCCCGGGCTCCTATGCTCCTCATGGGGTAACGTAGGATTGGATGATGGATGGATGGATGAATAAAAGAACAGAAATGGAGATGTAGTAAGAATAAGTGATAACCAACAGAGTAAAAGGCTCGCTGAGTGGACTCCAAAAGATTGTAAGGGTGGCAGAAAAAGGCCAGACAGAAAGTGAAGAGATTAAATAGAGAAGTTTGCAAGCAAAATGTAGCAGAGATTGGCTCAGTCAAGGAATTTGTGGAAATGGACGGGAGAGGCCTTTGTTCAACAGTGGACTTGTAATGGCTGATGATGGTGACAATGATAATGATCTATCTATCTATCTATTGCCAGACGCCATAATCCCGTAAGGGGTGGCCATTTGACTCGGCCATTTGACTCTGAGTTATTTGTTTTACGGGGAGGGGCACTAACCCTCCACCAACCCACTTGTTGACACGTAGGGAGCACGTATGGTTTGGTTATATGGTTACCATCCAGCATTGTAAATGGGCTCTTGGTTTACAGGAAACCATTTGGCTTGTCACTCAATGTAAAGCCACCTGTAAAGGAAAGAAAAGCAATAGGAAGTGACAGGAAGATGACACTGCAAAATAATTAAAAAAGTAAAAAGTGACTGACCAGATGCTCTGGTGGGCCCTGAAGTGAAGGTAGAGGGGAACACAGGACAATACACTGAGGATATGAAGCTCTCAAAGGTGGTTGCTTCACTGTATTGTTCAATGATTGTGTCCAGGGCTCGAGCTCTCTCCTCATAGCTGAAGATGAGTAACAGTAATGAAATTTTTACCTAGTAATTAGTATTTGTTCTCTTAACACCATTAGATCTGTCAGTATAAATACAGTAAAAGTCCAATTATTCGGCAGCTGATTATTCAGTAGGTCCGATTTTTCAGCAGGTTTGAGAAATACAGTAGTCCCACTTACCAAAGTCTCTGATTATTCGGCAGATATTCCGATTCATTTCAGCAGTCCAGGAAGTGTTATCTGTGACTTGTAGGCCTGCTGTGTCATTACACTGTACAGTATACGTTCGCTAATTTCTATATTTTTTGGATTCAGATATAGTAGCACTGATTACAGTATTGTACAGTTAGTAGCACTGATTACAGTATTGTACAGTATCATACAGCCCCATAAATAAACGTTTCTTGTTAAATCTGTCTCCCCGTTGCTTTTAACTGTTCGGCTGCGACAACTCCAGTTTGATTCACCGGCGTAATGGCGGAAGGGACTGTCCTAAGTGTTTAACTAAACCTAACCTTACCTAGTTTAACTGTACCTAATAATTTAACTAAACCTAACCTAACCTCCAGTTGGGAAACTAGGAAACAAAACACATCTTTCAGTACGAAGAGTAAATTTCTTCAATTGCACCAGAAACAAACTATCACAGGTATGGCTTAACGGCTTAGCCCTTCAATGGCCGTAGGTTCAGAAATTTGCATGCACCCCTGGCCATCCCTGGAACAATTTTTTAAGAGTTCTAAAATCAATTTATTTTTCTTAAAGATGTGAAAAGAATCATCTGGTGCATCTAGCAATGTGTCTCTGAGCTTCCTAAACCCATCCTATGATTCGCTATGATTCACGGAAAAATGCATAAACCTATGGTGCATGTGCCACATGGGCGAAAACATATGAGATTAAGTGACCATGGGCAAAAACATCTGAGATTAAGTGACCAAGGATGAACACATCTGAGATTAAGCAACAATTAGCGAAAACATCTAAGAGTAAGTGACCATGGGCGAAAACATCTGAGATTCAGCGACCATGGGCAAAAACATCTGAGATTAAGTGACCATGGGTGAAAACACCTAAGATTAAGTGACTGCCTGACTGCTTGGGATGGTGGCATAGAGTCATGTAAACATGCCAGTGACCTTCAATCCCTTCTCATAACTGTTCACAGTTTTTTATACCTCGCGCTAACTTGACGTCACTGACACCGGTACAGTAACGTAAAGGGTTGTTCAACACTGGGGGCTATTAAGGGGCTAATGAAATACATAACTGTTTGCATCAATACTCTCTCTTTCACATATACACACAAAAACAAAAAAAAGAATTAGTGCTAAATGTATGTTTAACTTTCAGCATAAAGACCTTAACAATTCATTTCATATTCCTCCAGCTTATTTTCTGGCTATTCATTTTAGGAATAAATTGCTAATTAGTGAAGTCATTAATTATGAGTCTGGCACCTGTGGGGTTCTACTGTACACAGTACTCTCTCCAAACACATTCGTAATAACATAAGTCATGATGACAGTGTTTACCAACACATATAAGGTACTGACAGGGTAGGTAATATTCCATATCACCTCAGCAGTCTAGGAAGTGTTATCTGTGGCTCGTAGGCCTACTGTGTCATTTCACTTGTATATGTTTACTAATTTTAATATTTTTCACACTCAGGTATGGTACTGTACTGATTACAGTATTGTACAGTACATACAGTATAGAGTACTCTCTCCAAACACATTTGTAATACATATAAGTAGTGATGACAGTGTTCACCAATACATTTAACCCATCACGTCCCGACCGAATTCCAACCTTTGATACCCCCCAGTCCCGAGCATTTTCGGATTTTTTTTTTTTTTTGGTTCAAATCTTCGCTTTTGGCGAGAAACATCAAAAATTCATAGAGAAATCGCCCTCCTGAGGCTATAAATGGTGCTATAGGTGATGAGTCAGCCTTATGTTTTCCCTCTTTCTCAGAGTACCTGGCTAAAGAAAACAAACTATAGAAGGGTTAACTAATTCAAGCCACTTTAAATTACGTATTTATTTATGTATTTGGTACGAATTTATGTGCAGTACAAGACTATATTGGTTTTCACACATTAATATAGGCAATAGAAGCATTGTTCAGTCACCAAACACATCCACATATGGCACCTTCCTTTATGACATTACCACCTCATCACATGTGTTTGTGTCTTGCTCTAGCTTCTTTATTTCTTTGTCCTCCACCTCAGGAATCACTTTCACCATGAATTTCGTCATTGGAGAGACCGTGGGGCAACATACCTTTACTGGCCAGGTTACTGCTAACAGGTGAATTGCCCAGTGTGTGTGTGTGGGGGGGGAAGGGGGGGTTAAGTGGGGCCAGGCAGTATCTCCACTCGACAGCAGGTAGAGGAAGGTTTCCCACATATGCCTACCAAAAATCACCCATGAAACTTGAAAATTGTGCAAATTATGACCCTTGCAATTGCGCGACGTACCCGTACGTCGATGGGTGTAGCTGTGACAAAACGTTGTGACGTACCCATACGTCAATGGGATTCCTCGGGTTAAGGTACTGATTGGGTTGGTTTTTCTATTACAGTATTTGGCAAATCCGACTACTAGGCATTGGCCCGGTTATGCAAATGCCAAATAATTGGACTTTTACTGTAAAGAGTTGATACAAGCATTTTTTTTTTTTCTGAACTCTTCCTTGAGGCCTACCAGTCATACATGTCACACAGCTTAACATTTCACTGTTTCAGCACTTAGATCCCATGTCTATTTTAAATACATGCTAAGGGTGTCTCTTTCAGGACTAAGATGATTGCATTAGTGATGCTGTTTGCATGACATGTCAGCTGGCCAAGTAGAACATCAATAAACACTAGCAATAAAGGACTTCATCTAAAAAAATATTCACACTATGGTCAAGGAAACTGTCCATTTCAAATTTGCCAGTTCTGAAGGAATTACCTTATAAATTATATTTATCAATTTCATTTACTTCAGACTTATGAAGGTGAGTACTAGCTGGCTCACTTACAAGTTCTGGTATAAAGTGAGCCTGGAGCGCTTAGCCCGTGATGCATTGATAGCAGTGGCACGAACCAACCCTGGTAGCACCTTGTGTCCAACCACCGCTCCATCGTAAAGTGGACCAAAGAACCCAACCTGCAACAGTGTATCATAACTCCTCAGTCATTCATCCTTATATACTGTTCAACCCACCAAAACACTGAATCTTTATCTAAATAAGGCCTTGACAGTTTTTACATGCTGCAGGGAGTGAAATCAAGCAAACTGGAGACACGCGTGCCAGAAGGTGGTGAGGGGTTTGGGGAGCAGGATGGAAGTGAAGTTCCAGGTCCTGCAGAATCCAGGATGTGTCAGCAGACAACTCAGAAGATGATTTCCATCATATCTGACACATCGTCCATCAGTATCTATATCTTGCCATGGACACACAATTCGCTGGTGTTGATACATGACCTCTGTCCAACTTTTCTGGCAGAAATATCATAATAACACATAAAACAGGAAAAATAACTGGGAAGGGTTTGGTCTGAAATCACTGTAGACAAAAGTGGAAGAAGAATCCACCCACTCACCATTAAAATCTTTAATGTGATTTTCTATCAGGAGCACATGGTCCTGAAGCTAGCAATACACATTAGCATACCAGTGCAAACAATGTATAAAAAGAATATATATAAATATATATATATATATATATATATATATATATTTAT
>JAGKTI010018189.1:798-17895 GCA_018397915.1 Birgus latro | reverse complement strand
TATTTGTGTCAAGGTTAATGATATGGCTAATTGGCCCGTTAAAAGGACTCCCAGTTAATTAGTTACCGGCCTGTGTTAATTCTTGGGTGCTGGTGAATTTCAAACACCACTAATTAACACAGGGATAATGGGCGGATAATTAAGACGGTACTAATTTCTTCAGCGACTTATCCTCGACAGTCGTAACTTTTTTGTGTGTCATTGGTACCATCAGCTTCTTCTCTCTCTCTCTCTCTCTCTCTCTCTCTCTCTCTCTCCACAGCATTTATTTATCGGGCTAACTGTCTCACACGCATAGATTTGAGGCAATGAGAGGCGACCGTCGGCAGGGGGGCGGGCAGGGGGGAGAGAGAGAGAGAGAGAGAGAGAGAGAGAGAGAGAGAGAGAGAGAGAGAGAGAGAGAGAGAGAGAGAGAGAGAGAGAGAGAGAGAGAGAGAGAGAGGTCAAGATAGCTAGACGTCTCCCTTTGGCTGAATAAAATCGTCTGGCAGCAGGGAGGACTACAGAAAAAAAAAGTCCTCTCGTATACATTAACCTCTTCAATAGGGAATACTCGTTTTAATATTCTTTTCAACGCCAGACGATTTTACTCAGCTTGGCGGAAACATCTCGCAGTAAAGGAGTAAAGTTTTACCTTCCTGAATAAGACACTTCCTTAATCTCAATAAAATAATCTTATAGTAACAAGAAATAGTACCAGAATAAATGGTAAACAGAAATTGGATCTAGGAACCTCTCAATCAGCTCCTCTACCGGCCGATTTTTGCACATTAGGGATAAATATTCACTTGTTTTTTTATCTATACGTTAAAGAATGAGAATATGGTTTTGCTTATAGGATGGTGCCGGGATTTCCATGACGTGAATGATTTGGGAGTGACTGTGTGTTCCATTTCACTTTACCTGTTTCGCATTTCTCATACGTTTGTGTTTTCTATTTGTTTTTGGATCTTATACGACCGAGTTTTAAAAATCTGAATTAAGGGTAAGATGATGATGATGGTGATGATAATGATTAGGAGGAGGAGGGGAGGAGGAGGAGGGGGAGGAGAAGGAAGATAAAGACGACCATTAAGGTGAAGATGACGACGATGAAGATGAAGAAAAAGATGGCGATGATGATGAAGGTTTTGACATATAGTGACAATTATCCATCATCAATACTAAGGGAAAAAAATACACATAAAATCATCTTCACCACTGAGCCCACTTAACGTGATGTGGGTGGAAAACAAAAAATTAGAAAACGCTGCGAGCATAGTGTACGCAAAAGTATATCGCTAAGGAAGAAGTGTTTTTGACCCTTGAGTACTAGGACGGCTTGGAATACTAGTTTACAAAGCGATTTTATCCAATCTAAGAAAACAACCTCATATCAAAGAAGGTTAATGAAGGTTAGAATCACTCCAATACGGAAATTCTCTCTTAATATAAATAAAACAGTGTGACGCTAAAGAGAATTAAATGCAAGATACACCATCACATGAAAAGGTTATACGGTCTCGTTAGTCCAACACATTTCGCGAAATTCGATTATTCGTGGGCAATAATTCTCCCATCACCATCATCATCATCACCATCATTATCCTAATCCCACGCCTTCTAATTATTTTCCTCATTACACTGAAACCAAGCATTTTTATCTAAACTCCTTTAGTATTTATAACACGCGCTTAGTGGCCGGACCAGGAGACACGCACTGACACCAAACTCGACATGAACCTGCTCTGATACGCCAGGCACGCTCATGCAAAATTTCAGCTCAATCCACCCAGCGGTATGACCTGAAGAGATTCCCAATGTCTGGCGAAAAATCGGGCACAAAAGTGAGCGGGACTCGCGCGCAGCTGACCCCACACAATTATGATTTACACCATCGTTGTCAGCTCGTCGTTCCGCATCTTGTGATGTATGGCACGCCGAAATCCGAGGGAGTCAAAATTACAGACAGACACACATAGACAACGCTTATTCGCACAGTATTATTGATGAAGTTTGGTTAATTTCCTTCTTACTAACTTAACACGATTTCATGAAGCTTAGGAAATTTCTCGCGTCTGTAGACATTAAAAGCATTTACCACTCCTTCTGGTAGGATGATTTTTTTGTCAATTCTTGCTACCTTCAGACGATTTTTATTAATTATTGGAAAGGCATCTCGTACTGAAGGCCTTAGAAACAATCTCCTTATTTCCCTTCAACACAATGCTGTCTTTTATTTTATTCTTTTTTTACTCTTTAGTTTATTCTAAAAATCTCCCAACTACTCTATACACCCAGGGCAACGCTTCCCTTTGATGACGTGTACCACATGTTCGGGGAAGTTTATTTATTTAGTATGTCCGACCCTGGGCACAGACCTAATTCCCTAAGGCACAGCGGTCGTTCTTAGCACGCTCCTTCACATGTCATTATTTCGGCGCTAATACCTACCGTCCATTCTGAATATATACATGTTAGGACTGCCTCTTTCCGAAATGGTATTACGGTACTAGCAGAGGCTTTTTTTTTTTCTTTTTTTAATGAAATGCCAATAAGTCTGCTGGAAAATCAGTCAAGTCTGTTTTAACGAAATTCAAACTGCTCCCTGCTCAAGTCGGGGCTGGAACTCGCGTCCTTTCGAACAGCCGAGTACCTCCCACACCACTCTGCCACCACCTCTTGTGTGTGCGATCTCCAGACGATTTTATTCAGCTGCACAAAACCCCAGATTATGAACGGGATCTGTGAATGCTGGGCGATGACTGATTTACCTGTGCCGCGGTCAGAGGGATGTTTGCGTGAGTGATGTAGGGCGGTGGTGAATTTGTGCTATGAGGACGTATAATATATTTTTTTCCATCCGCTCCCATTAGCAAGAAACGATAAGATATTTCTAGCACGAGAAATATTTGTGGGTTAGCTGTCACACATACTGACACGCACACACACACGCACCCTTGAACGCACCCCCTACACACACACACACACACACACAATCAACGTAGATATTTCAAACGCCCAAATCTCCATTGTTAATATTTTCAGCGTAATTTTGACACGTACAGAATCCATAATAAACTCTGAACACAATAAATAGATGTCATGTTTAATAAGGCAAATATTTATGAAGCTCTCAATAATCAGAAGGGGAATTTTCAGACTAGTTTTTACATTTAATCTTTCAGTTATCTTGTTCCTTCTGCCAAAATACACACACACACACACTCTCTCTCTCTCTCTCTCTCTCTCTCTCTCTCTCTCTCTCCTACAACCCCTTATTCTCGCCAGCTCGATCCCTAGCACCGTTTTTTTTTTTTTACAACATTATTTCTAGGTTACGATAATTTACCAACATGAGGACGTCATATTTCTAACCTGAGACAGAATTTTCGCACTAGGAAACAGACACAGCCTTCTTTAACCCCTTCACTACGAGGGTGCTCTTCTAAGATAAATAAAATCCTTTCCTAGCATCCAGAATAATGGGGAAAAAAATGACCCCCGGGATAAAAGAGCTTTTTTTTTTTTTTTTTAATATTTTTTTAATAATAACTAGAAAAAAAAAAAAAAAAAAAAAAAAAAATCAAGGTGTAATATGCAAAATAAAGCTGTCTGGTATGACGGAACTTTAATTTACCCCTTTACTATATAAGCTTCTTTTCGTTTTTCTAATGGTCAATAAAGCCGCCTTAAGGAACCACGAATGTAACTCAAAAATGTCAATGGATTTAAAGGCTTTTCTTTCGCATTTTATTTTTATGAGTCGTCATCACTGAAGCAACAACAAGAATATGTAAAGTAAGAATAAAGTAATAAAGTAACAATAAAGCAATAGTAAAGTAAATAAAAATAAAATGACAACAAAGCAATAATAAAGTAATAATAAAAGCAATAATACAGTAATAATGTAAGGTAATAATGTAAGAACGTAAAGTAATAAAGTAATAAGAAAACAATAATAAAGTAATAATATAAAGTAATAAAACATTAATAAAGTAATAACCGAATATAACAAAAAGGCAACAATGACGTAAAAATAAAGTAACAATAAAGTAATAATGAAGATAAATATATAAGGTATTAATAAAACCACAATAAAAACGCCAAAAATAAATAAATAAAGAGGAGCTAATAAATCGAACAAAACCTACGAGAATAAAACCATTACAGGCTGGACAACGCTTCACCTCTTCACTATGATTACCATTTTTTACCAATAATTTAACCTCCAGACGATTTTATTAGTCAGAGGAGAACACCCTCTTAGTAAAGGAGCTAAAATAATCTGACTAATTTCACCCTTTTTCGGTTTATTTCGCGTAGCTTCGTGGCAGAAAATAGACAATACTTCAAACATACACCCCCCCCTCCCTTATAATAACACTTCTTCGTGACTAGCATCGTTGTCTAGTGTTAATCCATGGTAGTGAAGAATTTAAAGCAATCTTACAATGGTTCTTTCACTCTAAGCTGGCCCAGAATTTCGCCCTTTTATATGTCACGTAGTCGTGTGGCAGAAAAAGACGATGCTACAGATAAACACTCCCCTTTTCACAGCACTTCTTCGTGACTAGCATCGCAGTCTAGTGTCACTCTATCGTCACGACTCAGCATTCAAGATGGCGAGATGGGAATTTTAGGCTGAGTAAAACACGTATAATCCCGCTAGTCCCAAAATTCCTAAACTGAAACTAATAATGAATCTTTCGGGCTAAGAATACGATAATCAGCACGTCAGCGCAGTGAAAGGGTTAAGATGAATAGATATTAACTTTAATTGGGATGGTGGAAGAGATGGACGAAACTGGGTCGAAATTGGGTCGAAATTGGGTAAGTTATTTTGTTCGCAGCGACTCCAGATATTTTACACAGTCCAGAATCACTGTATATTAGAATTTATAAAACGATACCCTTTTCACCTTAACCTGGCCCACATTTTCGTCATTTTACTGCTTATTTCATGTAGCTGAGTGGCTGAAAGTGGCAGTGTTGCGGCCCTACATCCTCTCCACAGCGCTTCTTCGTGACGAGCATCATATTCTAGTGGTAATCTATTACTACCACTCAGCACACACACACACACACACACACACACACACACACACACACACACACACAGGTACATTAATTAGCTAGCTCTGGGCGACTTTATTAAACTGAGACAAACCTTACAAAATAAATGAATATAAAAATAGGACAATGCATAAATAAATAAATAACTACAAAAATTTAAGTACCATCTCCCTGACTGATTAAGGATAATTTTGTTCAGAAAAAAAAAACGGGCAAAGACATACAAATCGTGTAGTATAATATTTTCGCCGATGTGGTAAAACAAGAAGGACCTAACACCTTTTCCTAAGCGATTTATTTTCCTTATTACACCGTACCGTCCTCGCCCGTGTTATGTAAATTCTTCTGATGCCGCCATACTCTTCTTAAATAACGCACACAAGGATACCGACCGGGCATATCCAAAAATAAATCGCTAAGGAAGAGGTGCTAGGGAGGTCTCCTTACCCGACGAGAATATGGGCCCCAGGTGTTTTATTCTACCCAACGCCAGGTGAGTTAATTAGGCCGAGTACAGTACAGTCCAACAAGATAATTCAAACCTACATTACCTTCCCCGCCGTCGTGAGAATGTATCCGGTAACTCCAATACTTTCTTCTCGTTAAAAGGAAAAAAAATAGATATAGTCAGTAGATTTATTAACTTCCTGACGATGTAAAAAGAAAATTCAAACAAGCGTATTCTTGCTACCGACAGACAAATATTTAGCTTATGGGTGGCCGCTTCCTCCTCAAAGTATACTGAAAAATTCACTACGATGGAGTGTTTGCTGTTTCTTTTAGCTATTCCCAGATGGTTTTATGCGTGCAGTTTAGAAGGGAGAGGGAGACAGAGGATGTGATGAAGGGCTGAGGTGGAGAGGTATATGAGTGAGGGTGGTGGAGAAAGGAGGTGTGGATGATCAGGAGGAAATTTGTCTGTGGCCACCCTCTTCGATATTAAGGCGTCTGGATGCATATTGATAGATAGATGAACAGATAGACAGATAGACAGATGGATAGGTAGACAGATAGGTAGGTAGACCGGGACAGAAAGACAGACAGACAGATGGACAACAGACAGATACACAGACATATAGTTAGTTTAAGAAAGACTTCTCATAGACTAGAGATTACCTTTTTCAGCTATATAAGAACAACTGTCAGTAATAATAATAATAATAATAATAATAATAATAATAATAACAAATACGTCACTGGCCCGAGCAATCCAACCTTTCACCTTTCATGGACGCATTTAACTCATGCTTCTCCTCCAAGATAATTTTCTTTAATTGACGCACATTATTATTATTATTATTATTATTATTATTATTATTATTATTACTGCTGTTGTTGTTGTTGTTGTCATTATTATTATTATCATTATTATTATTATAGGAATCAAAGGACTCTCTATTGCGTCCATTAATCCCTTCACTCCGATGACGCGTTCTCTAGTATTTTCTTTCTACAAACAGACGATTATTTCTACTTAAGGAAAGACTCTAGCTCTGAAGGGGTTAATGAAGGCTATATCAAAGTAACCCCCCCTGGAAAAAAATCTCCCCCGAGCTGAAGAAAATCGTCTGAAGGAAGCAAGACTGAAGAAAATTAGGCGTCATCCCACTGTAAGGGTTAACCTGTATTGGAATTAACCTCACCAAAGAGAGAGAGAGAGAGAGAGAGAGAGAGAGAGAGAGAGAGAGAGAGAGGCGGGGGGAGAGACAGACAGACAGACAGACAGAAATTCCATGCTAGCAAAAAGGCAAAAAAAAAAAGTCCCATTGTAACAAGAATAAAAAAAAAAAATCACACTCAGCAGGTGAAGATAAATCGCGAACAACTTTTTACATACCTGTGAGAACTGTGCAATGCTAGGAATTTTACAGGGTGGGCCAAAAGGTGTGTAGAGATTTGAACTGAGTGTGAGGGACCAAAAAAATAAATAATAAAAATAATAATAATAATAATAATAACAACACAGATCAATTTTAATACGATTCTGAAATATTGAGGTCTGTTCACCCCTTCAGTGTCAAGACCTTCATTTATTCATTTATCTATTTATTTATTTATTTATTTATTTATCCTACTTCCAGACGATTCTACTCAAGCCTGGCAGACCTATCGCAGTGAAGAGGTTAACGTGAGCGTTCTGTAGCATCCCTCCATTTATTTGCAACAATCCAAAAAAAATCGTCTGGTGGCACCTATAAGGGAAGGAAAAAAGCGTCATCGGATTGAAAGGCTTAAGGGAAAATTCTAAATACTCCAGAAGTCTCAAAAAACTGATACCAATTTCACTGATATGCTTTATGCCCCTCTCAAAAATTCGCCATCCCATACAATATACTTTTGGTGAACCCCGTATAAGGCTGAACTCCATCAATTACTTTCAACACTCTGGCTATGATTCTTTTTTTTTTTTTAGATACAAATAAAATCCTACTATCAGCTGGAATAAAACATAAAAATTTAAGTTGTCAGCCAAAATTATCACCAACACTATTTTCAACTCCTCTGAACGGTAACCTAAATTCCTGTTATATTTCTACTACTCTCAGATACTTTGCAAGGCCTAGAACAATGATCTGATATACTACTTTCACTTGGACTTGGCCTAAAACTGTCTTCCCTCCGACTTCAATGCTGAGCTGTGACAAGAGACTAACACTAGAATACGGTGCTGATCATGAAGAAGTGCTACGGAATGGAAGCTGAGTCACAGGATTGTCTTTCTCTGCCACTGAGTTGTGTAAAAAAAAAAAAAAAGGAAAAGTTAGGGTGAAAGAACAATAACATAGGGATTAATTAGGGCTGCATCTAACCTCTTCCTTTGATGATGATGATGATAATAATAAAAATAATAATAATAATAATAATAATAATAATAATGAGAAACTCGTCCTGAGATACCAAGAATATAAAAAGACGTCACCATACTGAATTACCTTTTTCTTCTCCCTTTTTATCCTTTCCTTTATTTTCTTTCTTTCTTTTTCGATTTTTTTTTTCTGCACTCGTTTTCCGTGAACTGAATGGAACGGCTTGACATTAACCGATTTATATTACCAACTTCACGTAACACAGCGGAATGGCTACGTTAAGAGACCATAGTATTTTATTCAGTCTTGGAAAAAATCATGCCAGTCGAAGCGCCTTACGGAAATTTTAAGAAGCTATGAAATGACTAGAAGATATATACTAAGCTCCTCAATGGCCAATGTAGCTTAAAACCCTTCAGTGCGGGTATAGTTTTTGCTTAATTCCTGCTACTACGTGGTTTATTCAGCTCTGGAGGGATTTCTCGTGTGAGGGTTCGATCTGGTGTTCATTTTATCCCTCAGACACGAGAGGTCTTTTGAAACGTAAACAGAATCGCCTTTAAATAAAAATAAATAAAATCAAGTAAAAGTGTCTGTTAATAGTGGGAAAAACTGCAAAGGTCGCCGGATTCAAAGGGTTAAGTGTGTGTGTGTGTGTGTGTGTGTGTGTGTTTTATAATATCCATCCTATCCCCAAACGCATTTTTTTTTTCGATTTTGGAAAGACCACATATATAAAAATTTTCGGAAGGTTCATGAAGGCTGCTCTATATAACCTCTGCAGTTCATGAATTTCTTATATGCTGAATAAAATTCTGGCAATTGGAGGGGAAAGAGAGAGAGAAACTTTGGCAATAACAAGATAAAAAAACTAACTCGCCGGATTGCAGTAGCTAACCACCTCACTCAGATAACGTATTTCAAATTTTGTTCTTGCTTCCAGCAGACGATTTTTTCAGAGAGCTTATTCGAACTGCAAGGGATTTGATACAGTCTTTAAAATCCCTCCAGAATTAGATCCTTCTTAAATTGGATAAAATCGTCTGGTGGTGGCCACAATAGAATCAAAACCCTTATCCCTGGGTTGAGAGGGTTAGGCATCACACCCTCAAGAGATAGTCGAGGCCCTTTCACCGCGATATCATCCTTTACTATACTCTCCCTACCGCCAGACGATTTTATTCAGCCACGGGGAGGCCACATGATGAAGGGGTTGGCAATCGTTTTTATTAATATTTCAAGGAGTTGGCCACCACTGTTATTTTATCTTCACGACTTCCTGGTAATTATTAAGACACTAGAGAAACATTACTCGCATTTAAAAGGGATGAACAGCGTCTTGCATTCATTAACCTCTTCATCCAATTACTACTATTTTTTTCTGTCACCTTCAGACGGTTTGTATTCAACTTAGTGAGAGAAACTAAGTTGTCTACTTGTTAATAAAGACTTTCTAAAAACGTCGCTACACGTGGTTTTTCCAGAGTTAAAAAAATATATATATATCTAGAGTAGGAAGAATAAACTACCACAAAAAAAGGCACTGGATTCAAGGTGTTAACTTTCTAATAAACAACAGAAGTTTTAGTTTATTTTATCTTTATTTTTAACCTTGCTGCCGACTGACGATAGTGTTCAGTTTACGATACATACGATTATAGTGAAGCGGTCAATCCCTTCAATCTGATAATGCATTTTTCTTTTTACTCTTACTACCTTCAGACGATTTTTTAAACTAAGAAAATGTCTCTAGCACTGAAGGAGTTAATTGCTACTATATCTAACCCATTCAGTTCGGAAATCACAAAACAAAAAAAGAAAACCATCTTGATAAACAAAAAAATAAAACTGAAAATACACCTTGGGATAGGAGAGATTAATGCTAAATCATTGGCAAGGTAACAGTTCTATTAGCGTGTTTATTTTTTTTTCTTCATTGCTAGTTCCGCTCAGGTGGCAGGTGTCGCGCTGGTGTTTCCGCTTGAAGACCCGCCTCGCTTCTCCGATTTGTACGTTTGCAAGTCTAGGTGTCAGAACTATACCCTGTCCATCTCAACTTGGCCCACATCTGCCATTCTTCCTTTATGAATGCTGAGTGAATTCAAGGTATTTACCACAAAATATTAAAAAGAAAAAATCGCATCATGGAAAGGGCGTAGAACCATAGTAGTAGTAATAGTAGCAGAAGTAGTAGTAGTAGTAGTAGTAGTAGTAGTAGTAGTAGTAGTAGTAGTAGTAGTAGTAGTAGTAGTAGTAGTAGTAGTAGTAGTAGTAGTGTATTATTTCTGACACTGAACTAAGAGAAATAATGCTGTAAAGTGACGAAAATCTCCTGCGTACGGTGGATGAACTACAGCATAGAGAAGCGAAATTATATCTCATCCAACCAGCGTGTACAGTACGTTTAGCAAAAATCACCTTTCGGGTAAGCACATGCAGCTGTTCGGACGCTAACTCTCTCATGATCGATACAACTTTATTATTTTTCTATTCTACCTAACATCAGGTGAGTGGGTCATTTTAACCTAAGAACGCTAATACCGTCACTATTAACTTTCTCATAACAGCTACGTCAACTCTGATGGGTAACTCCACTGTCACATTTTATTGCAGATAACGCAGAGCAATATTCTTCTGCTGGGAATGAGTTATTAAAAGAAAAGCGTTAGGATTACTGACCAGAACTAAATATGCTCTGGCCAGGTCCCCATAAAAGAACGAATCTCAAAAAAGTGTAATTCCATAAACACAAAATGAGCGTTTCCCAAACTTTCAGTCTAATTCAATGTGCATGATTTTTTCTTTACTGCTTTTTCGGAAACAGAAAAATGGACGATGCTCTGCTTCTCCAAGTGGCAATCTCACCTGCCTGATATTTGCTCGTTACATCGGTCAAACACCTGCCCAGGAATCATTATGCTGCCGCTCGCCTATCACTTGGGGGTGTCTCCGTAAGTTTGTATTCACTGCGAAACAAAATCGTAAATTTTTAAAAACAACTATCCGTTCCTTGCACTTGAGATGCTGGGCTTTTTTTTTCTTTCTTTTTGCGACCGTACTTACACTCGCTCATATTATGGATCAAGTTACAGAGTCAAGGAGCTGATCTAATTATGTGCTTGTTGTAAAATTCTGAGAAAGAAATTATGGAAGGCGTAATTATCAATCTGAACTTGTTAAGTCTAAGAACGTCATGTGGTTCTGCAAAAATAAAGATTTCCAAGCTATGCCTGAATTTTGCGTCAAGAGTGTATAATTATTTGAAACGCGACAATTCAAAATATATTTTAAAGAAGGCTTAGATTTTATTGCCGATATTTCACGCTAGCAATGTGATACGATCTGAAACATTATGAGTTTGGCGAGAGATTTCCTAAAACGTGCAAGTCTTCTCCAGCGGCCTGCAGGTTCAGTCGGCGGCAAAGGTCCGTAAAGAGGGGAGTGCTCTGCGGGTGAGCCATTCACTGCTGCCTCATTCGACCTGCGAGCATGGGGATGTTTGCGTGCGGCCACTTGTGCGTGCGAGACTCGCCGCATGCGAGCACGAACGGCCGCAACTAACTGTGCGGTCACGCCAGCCAGGAGGTCATCTCGGCGCCCCGGCATCTCTGGAAGGACTCCGCCGGAACAGTTGCAGGGCAGGCGGCGGGGTGCAGTGCCGCTCACACCGACACACCCGCCGCACCAGGTCACCACACCACACCACACCTCACCACACCACACCTCACATCACATCATCGCCAGGTTGTCCTATATGGAAACGGTCATAACAATTATCTGATCTCATCACATTCCGATAACATATATTTCAAGCCACCACGTGATAACACGGAAGTGCAACATAAATCCTCGAATAGATCTCGACGGGACTGGGCCAAATGCAGAAGCACTTACTCTGTATAATAACTACGAAATACAACTTATGTCAGACGAGCCTTAGATATGGCCATTCTTGAGTGGCACACTGAGGCCTGCACCAGTCCTCGCTAGCGCACACGTAGCACTTACACTGACGTATGTTGCGTGTGCAATGTTTCATAACGAACATTTTCTTCGTCATGATTTACGGTCTACCTGCATGCCAGCATTTGAAATATTTGTGTACCATCGGAGGTCATGATATTAAGATTTATTGTAGGACTGTTCTGCAAAGATTTACTATCTCTCCGGCTGTGCGTGAATGTGTGGTGAGGGCGTGTATGACCCTGTGGCACCCTGAGGCCCCCGGCGTGACAGGTGTCATGCTGGGTGTCATATTGCCGCCCCTCCGCCCTGACCACCGCCACCGCCACCGCCACTCCCTGCCCCACAATACATCCTATCCGCACACATGCAGATCACGGCATGCCAACCCAGCGACCGGCGGCCTAAGAGCCTCTTGATGGCAGGTTGTACCAGGTGTGGTGGACTCACCTTTTACCGTTGCGACGCCGACGTTTGGTGGCGTATACGGTTCCCAGTGCGTTCATGTTGATGTTGGTGGTGGGTGTATTTTGTTGGCTCAGCATACTGAAAGCAGAAGCATCCTTTGGTCCCCCAGGTTTGATAGGTCCTGCGGCGGCACTGGCACTGGGTAGTGTCTGGCCGCGGCGACACTCCCTCACTGACACCGACACTGACTGCCTCACCTCACACCCAACACGTGGCGCCCCACACACACTCAACACGACCACCGGAACTACACCAGGACGCTCACAGAGGCCCTACACTGCACATGCCATCAACACGTTGCACTGCTGTGCCACTGACCACAAGCGCCACACCACCACACCGTCTCGCGCACACCGACCATTCGCTTGTTTTGTTTTTACGCGGCAGGGAGGGTGGCAGGGGCGTGAGTGCGTACGTGGGTGTCGTCCGCGGCCCAGCCCACCACCAGCGCCAACCAATGAGCGCAGGGTGTGGGCCGGCCCCAAACACAGCCTGCCCCGCCGCGTCCCTCCCGCCACCACCAACATGGCGGTACAGTACACAGCGTTGCGCGGCGCTCGTCCTCAGTCTCCAGGTTCCTTCTCCGCTATTTGAGTGATATCGCCTGTGAGGTGTGAGTGAGGGGCCAGGTGAGGGCGTGGACAGTGTGGTGAGGGCGGTAAGGTGTCGGAAGCATCGCCCTGACCACTACTACTCAGCCACGTAGACAGGACATGGGTAATTAGCCGTAGCGGTGGCCGTCACTTCACCGCACCGCCGACGATAGCATCTCTCGCGCAGGTACGCACCGCTAATTAATTGTTTTTGAACACAAATGAATGAGATATGAGAGCATGAAGGAAGTGGTGAGGTGTGAGGGAGGTGCGAGAAAGGGTCAGTGACAGGCAAGACCATCCCACCCTACAACCCTCACCCCGCCACTCCTGCCCTCTGTCACACTCCTCCTCCCGCCCACACCCTCACACCACTCTCTCACACATCCCTCATCTCATTCACATTCATCCTTCACGTCATACTCACACACACCCTCACCTCACCTACCCTCATCCCTCACCTCACTCTTACTAGCACCAAATCTTGAGCACATTCTGATACTGCTTATGTCTTACCCACTTCATCCTTATTGCCCCAGCATCCTTGCCACTCCGACACCCTCACACTCTGCCCACACCACTCCCACCCACTCACACCCACACATACCACCCATCTCAGCTTCCCTTCACTTTCTATACCTCGCCTACACGTTCATCCGCCTATCTTTCAGCTCCGCCCAATCTCTCACCCGCCCACACCCCTCACCCGCCTGTGTTACCTCTTAGCACTTCACACACCCTCACCCTCCCACGCCCACACCCTCACCCACTCACTCCTTTGTCCCGCCCACACCCTCACCCACTCACTTCTTAGCTCCATCCACATCTTCACCCATCCACCTCTCAACCCCACCCACCTCTCACCCTGCCCACTCTGTCACCCACCTACCTCAGCCCGCCCACACCTTCAACCACCCATCTCTCAGTCCCGCCCACACCCACACCCACCAACCTTTTAACCCCGCCCATATCACAGCTACCCATACCCTCACCCACCCACACCAACTCTCCTCCCAGCCCCGCCCACACCTCCACCCACAGACCATTTAGCCCCACCCACACCCACAGCACCTCTTAGTCTCGCCCACATCTTCACCCATCCACACACTCATCCACCCACATTTCAGCCCCACCCAAACCCTCACCAGCTCACTTCCTAACCACGCCCACACCTACCTCCCAGCCCCGTCCAGCCCCTCAAGCGCACACCTCTTAACCACGCCCACATCTGCCTTCCGGACCAGCCCACACCTTCACCCAGTCCCCTCTTAACCACGCCCACACCTGTCTCCTAGCCCCGCCCACACCCACTCACCCCTTAACCTCGACCACACCTACTTCCTAGCCCCGCCCAAACCTACCTCCACCCCGCCCACACCCTCACCCGCCCACATTAAATCGTAGCCGCTTCCATACACGCTGCAAACCCCTCCCACATACTCCTCCAAAACCTCCTTATGCGAGAAAGCCACCGTGAACACAGTGCGGGAGAAGCAGATCGTAAAACGTCTAATCTTCAATTCTTTTCTTCCTATAGAGGTATCTGCCTTATCGATCTTAGAGCATTCGATTAAACACCAAACTAATCTTACTAAACTAACAATTTTTACATTAACCCTTACGGCACGATGACATCTTTTCTTATTCTACCGTTTCGTGGAAGAAAAGTCAAAATGATGATGGTTTTTGCTAACGTCTGCTGATTTTATTGAGTGTAGGGGGGACATCTCGGGTGGTGTCCGGAGTTCATGGAGGTGTCTTATAACGCTGGCTCTTTAAAAATTCTTCCCGTAACTTGATAAAATGGTTTCTTGGGATAACATCACCACCATCATCATCACTTTTTTCCCACCTAAGAATGGGGTTTGTTTGGTAGTAAAAAAAAAAAAAAGTCGTTGTATGGAAGGAATTTACTTTTCATAGTGGAACACTGCAGACCATGTTGCAGAAGAAAAACAATTACACGTTAATATGTAAACAAACTGCATAAGCATCTCTCTCACCAGACGGCCAGCTCTGCATAAAAAATAAATAAATAAAAACAAGAGCTCCAATCATCCATCCAACATCAAGTTCATTGTTTTCCTGTGAGAAGCGTGGAGACCAGGGACTTGGCTACCCATGCCAGACATTTAAGGCGTGTGTGACCAGTTGCCTGTCCCTGAGCGGTATTATGTGAGCAATTAACCTTAACCACTGCCAGATTTAAACAGTTATGGGCCACATCCGGTTGGAGTACCTAATCCACCAGACCACCAGGCGCCTCTCAATCACTGCAAATAAATAACACTATCTTCCTCTTCCTTCTCCTCCTCCTCCTCCTCCCCCTTATCATCATCATCATCATCATCATGTTAACTCTGCTTCCCATAAACAAAAAATGGGGTAAGTCACCAAATATGCTACCTGTTACACACACCAAAAAAGGCAAACCCAAGTGGAAATTATTTTGGAACACTGTATCACCAGCTGACTTAAATTCATAGTTGAAATGGAAACTAAAATATTTAATTAGGGTTTGTTCGTCTGATTATTACCTAAATATGATTGCCGTTCAGGAAGTCATCATCGTTAAATACAGAATGAATAGCTTGCTGGATGATGATGATGATGATGATGATGATGATGATGTCTAAGAACTTCGGTGAAATCTAATTTTTTATCATTTATTCCTTCTACCTACAGACTTCTTCATTCAACTTAGGAAGAACCTCTCATGGTGAAATTCATCATTCGTCATTATCATCATCATCATTATTATCATTATCAGCCTGAGTCAATTCCCTGCAGGACAAAGCCACTTCCAATTCACTGTACTACAAAGCTACTCCCAATTCACTGAGACAAAGCCACTTCCAATTCACTGAAAGGACAAAGCCACTCCCAATTCACTGCAGGACAAAGCCACTCCCAATTCACTGCAGGACAAAGCCACTCCCAGTTCACCGCAGGACAATGCCACTCCCATCTTTTTCCACTCTGCCCTATTGGCTATAAGCTCGCGCCATCCAATCACAGTGATCTCCGAATCTCACCTCGCCACCTCGTCTTGTCTCCCTCATCCTCTCACTCCATCTCTAGGCGGCCACTCAGTTACCCTGGCTGTTCATCTACTATCCCTACTTTATACTGTAGTGAACATAACCTCTATTTATTTCTCAATGTAATCCCTAACACAATCCTTTCTATTCCTCTCTAACCACTCGTATGTTTATGTTGTAGGGATTTGTTTAGACTCTACATTTCCGATCCATAAGTTAGAAAAGGAGGGGCACACTGATTATATAATTGTATCTTTTGGCATCTGCTTATTCTTCAAGGCATTACTTAGTTTGACAGAAGCCCCCGATTCCATTCCTATCCTCCGCTCGATTTTATCGTCATGGACTGGGTCTGCCGAACTGCCCTACGTATATGCATTCCTCGACACATTCTAGTTTTTCATCTGTTTTTACTGGACGTGAACGAATATGTCTGTTACTCATTATTTTCGCCTTCTTTATATTCATTTTCACACCTGCCTTCAGACTTCCTCTGTTCAGGTCAGCTATTAATTCTTTTTTCGTACAGTAGTTCCTCCCCTCACTCTCTCAAAACAACAAATTCGTCTGATAATCTACGACCGTTCAATCACTCACCATTTATATTAACTCCTTCGTTATCCCAATTTAAACTTCTGAAAACATCCTCTAAACATGCAACGAATAACGTGAGTGAAAGTGTGCCTCCTTTTCCGACACCATTTTTGACAAGAATTTTCTGACTGTCCTTCAGAAGTTTTATGACGGCCTTGGTATCTCTATTTCTGAGGGAGTTAATGAACGCTATATCTAACCACGTCTTTAAGAGATTTTTTTCCCCCCCTAAGCTATAGAAAGTCGTCTGGAGATACGGGGAATGAAATACAAAGCGCGTCCTTGGGGTGGGAGTAATTATACCTCCAATTATTTAGCCACAAAACTCACATAAAAGCAGCTACAGGTGTGCATAACAGCCATGGGAAGCGAGACTGTCTAAATCTGAAGGACATTTTTTTAATGATTTTAAGTAAGAATTTTTCCCCTTTGATCTTGCTTTTTCCGGATTATTTTATTTCATTTATGAGACTGCATTAGTAATTGAAGAGTAAATTAAAAAATCAACCCATTCAATCCAACCAATTTCTTCAAAGGTCAGCAAAAATGTGTGTGTGTGTGTGTGTGTGTGTGTGT
>JAGKTI010018187.1:0-17897 GCA_018397915.1 Birgus latro | reverse complement strand
CACCACCCACTCTTCTCATCGCTTGCCACGTATACCTGTGGATCATTTTCTACCTAAAGAGGGTATTAGCTGTCACCAACCCCCTCCCCACACAAATGTCCACTAGAGCAGTGCCATTCTCATCCACTTGTGCAGGCACACCCCACTCACCAACTTTTCCATCCACCTTGACAATCCCTACATTTCCATTCATATCTCCAATCAAAAACACTCTCTCTCATTCCTTGCAAACTTTTCTGTGCACACTTCCACATTTCCCCAGAACTATTCTTTCACTGGTTGCACTATCTTCCATTGGTTCATAGACACTCACAATTGCCCATGTTTGTATTCCCACTTTAAATCTTACCCACACAATCCCTGAACCAACAGATCCATATTCTCTTATATTCTCCTTCCATCTCTTACACACAACAGTACATACACCCTTTTTTGCCCTCTCATTCTAACATACTCCTGTACATATACACCCCATCCATAATCCCATTCTCTCACACTCTCACCTCCCCATTTAGTCTCGGTTAATCCATATATGTCCACTTTTGTACCCTCAAGGACCTGGACAATCACTCTCTTTCATCTCATCACATGCACCTCTTACATCCCATGTTGCAATCACTACCATGTTCTTTGTACGGTCCTTGGTCATCACCTGTTGGACTGTCCTGATCCGAGGCTTCTTGTTTGTATTTTTAGTTAGGTGTTTTCCACGGAAGGCCACTAACCTTTCACCAACCTACATATTGACATGTAGGGAACACATGTTGGTTGGTTATAAGGTTACCACCCAGTGTATTAAATGATTTCATGGTTTACAGGAAATCATTTGTCTTGTCACTCAGTGGACAGCAGAGTTACACGAAATAGAGTACTACTACACTGAGTGAGTGGATGATGGGCACCCCACACCAACCACAACATTATATAAAGTAGTGTATATGTTTGGCCTAGTTATATAGTACAATCATCCACTCACTTGATGTAGTGCTGCCTACTTCTTCCTTAGCCTTTATCATTCTCTTTCTGAGCCTGCCCTCCTCTCTTCCTATTTCTCCCATCTTTCCTGTCACTTCTTATTGCTTTTCTTTCCTTTACAGGTGGCTTTACATTGAGTGACAAGCCAAATGGTTTCCTGTAAACCAAGAAACCATTTACAACGCTGGGTGGTAACCATATAACCAAACCATACGTGCTCCCTACGTGTCAACAAGTGGGTTGGTGGAGGGTTAGTGCCCCTCCCTGTAAAACAAATAACTCAGAGTCAAATGGCCACCCCTTACGGGATTATGGCGTCTGGCAATAGATAGATAGATAGATAGATTACAAACTATTATTATAAGTCAGCACAGTATCATATTATTATACACAAAATTAATTTGTAGAAGCACTGCAGGTACCTATACCTGTTTTGCAGATTTTACTGCACATTTCTCAAGTCACATGGAAGGTTTTATTCTGATAACAGTATACTTTCAAATGTGTTGTACAGTATAGTAATAAATAATATTAAGTGCTCATTTGTCCCTCTGCTCTGAAATGTATAAAAATATATTTAAAGCTAATATAGTAACAATATTTTATGCTGTGTGTATAGCCTGGACAATCCCAGCACATCCAGCAGTCTGCAGCCATGGAAGAGTATGACCAACAACAGCATGCCTTAATTATAAGTAAGTTTACTCATGCGCTGTATAGCAGTTTCTCTCTTACCACAACAGAAATGTTCCTGGAAACAACCACTCAAATTGATATTATATCTATGACTGTAATGTAAAAGAGAATCAAGCTACTGTACTATTGTAATCAAAAGTGTGCCAACACTTCCCTGCCAGCTGTTGTAATGGAAGGTGTTACACAAAATATTTTTATGAGATAGCAGTTTGTAGGACACAAGAGAATATTAGAAGGAATGCTACTGTCTGTCATTTGATGAAGAGTGTGAACTAGACAAGGCTGGACATGATGGTAGCTGGTGGCAACCATCATCCACTCATTGTAGTGCATCCCCCACCTTTATCACTCTTTTTCAGTATTTCTCTCCTCTCTTCTTTTTTCTCCCATCATTCCTGACACTTTTTATTCGTTTTCTTTCCACTTCAGATGGCCCTACATTGAATGAAAAACCTAATGGTTTCCTAACCCAGGAAACCATTTACATTCCTGGGTGGTAACCACATAACCAAATAACGGGGTGATGTGGAGCCTACTTTGGTGTCCTGGTTAACCGGATGGAGAGATGCAAATGTGACATCCATCCAGAAACCAAACCTTTGCACTCTTCCCCACACCTTGCTATGACAGGGTACTGTCCACCACAAGGGAACATCGGTTCACTGCACTGATGGCTTTGTCGGTGCATTTGCTCACTTGCAGTTGATGGGCCTGCTTACCCAGACAGACAATGCTGGCAGGGGATTACTGGCAGACTTTTGCCTGTGATAGTACATCTAGTTTATAATGAGGTACACCTGTACCTATACAGTATAGCATATGTGACTACTGTATATGTAATATCACTGAGGACATAGGTGAAGACTAAATCGTACTTAATACCTGTGTTAGGTAAAGCATCTAAAAGCAGATAGAGCTGGGGGTTGGAAACCTTCCATATTTGTATTGTGTGGGGATGTGGTGACTCCACAGATTACAGCACAACTTCATACTGCAAATAGTCTTACCATATACCTCTTACAGTGCAAGAGGGGGCAGGGGAGGAGAGGCTGTTTTAAAGACTTGCCATTTTCTCTGATTATAGTGCATTTCTTCTAATTTGATAAAAATCCAAAATCACTTTCAGCACAGTTGATGGCCATATGTATAATTGTTAGACTGGAGGATCAGTCTCTCCAGTAATCATGAAGATTCATTCATACCTCAAAACTACAACTTATAAAATTTTGTGCAGTCACAAATTGGTACAGTATTCAAGTTGTGGGAATGACCAGTTTCTGTCAGGTAAAAACAACCCAACTGTAGTTCCTCCAAAGTTATCAATCCTGTGTGAATACAGTATAGGAAATTAAATTACAAAGATTTAAGATTCAACACATTATACAAAGAGTTTCAAGAAATACACATATGTGTGTGTTGTTCTAAGTTTGACTTCACCTAACATTTATCAGTTATTAATTTCTTTTTTACATGGGCTATACTTAGAGTATGATAATTTTTCATGGTCTTAATATAGCAGTACACCAATGATCATTGGGATACAGGCACACTACATGTATGTATTTTTGCTTTGAACCATTGAATCAAATTTTCCAGTATATTCTAGCATCCACCAGACTGTTTTATTCAGCAGTGGATGTACTTTTTGAATTGGAAGGGTTAGATGTGGCCCTCATTAAATTCTGTCTGAAGTTAGCAAGAATAAACTAAACTAATGTTGTTGTAGTGAAGGGCTTAAGGATTGTGTATGTGTATATTTACCCAGTTGTATTTACCTATTTCTGATACACAGGAAATGAGGTACTACGCTCTTGGGGTCCCATCTCAATATCTCAACCAATCAAACTTTGCTTTAAACTCATTTAGATTTTTGGACTTGATGATCTCTGTGTCCAGACTATTCCACAGGTCATTGCATCAACAGTAAATGGAAAACTGTATTTTTTGGTATCCTTCAGGCAACCTGTCTTTTTCAATTTCTTTCCATGTCCTCCCTTTGTTCCCCTATCCCATACAAACAGATCTTCTCTCTCTGTTTTGTCAACTTCCATCATGGCCCTGAACACAGCAATCATGTTGCCCCTCTCCCTTCTTTCTTCTAAGGAAGGCAGACCCAACTTTTTAAATATTTCCTTGTATGATAGATCTGCCAGGCTAAGGACCATCTTGGTTGCTGCTCTTTGTATTCTCTCAATCTGAATTATATCTTTCTTTTCATGTGGGGACCAAACCACTTCCACATATTCCAGCCTGGGGTGGATCATAGTCACAATCAATTTCTTCATCATCTCATCCATGTATTGAAATGCCACTCTTATGTTTGTCAAGAGCTTATATGTCTCTCTACAATCTTGTTAATGTGTTTTTCAGGTGACATATTATTCTGGACCAACACTCCCAGATCCTTCTCTTCTCTCGCTTTTGTGAATGATTCCTTTCCCATTTGGTAATTCAGTGATGGTCTCTTTGTACTTTTACCCATTTCCAGTATTTTGCATTTTTTGCATTGAATTTCATTTCTGATACCCAACTCCATCCATATATCCTGCCCAGATTTTCATGCAGCATTTTACAGTCCTCTTCAACTTTCACTCTCCTCATGATCTTTGCATCGTCTGCAAACAGACTTGCGTAACTGTTCATTCCATCCGCCGTATCAGTTTACGTAAATTAGGAGCATTACAGGCTCCAGCACCGAACCCTGACTACACTTGTTACTTCTCTCCACCCTGGCATCTTATCCTTTATTACTGTCCTCACTGTTGGTCTTTCATGAAGTCTCTCATCCACTCCAAGAGGTTCCTTTCCAGTCCTCCTATGTGTTCCAATTTTCACATTAGTCTCTTATGGGGTACCTTGTCAAAGGCCAGAACTAAGTGCAGTCCCTACAGTCCACCCAACTATCTCTCTCTTGTAGCACATCAGTCACCTTGAGTAGAAGCTCAACAAATTAGTGACACACGACCCTCCATTTCGGAATCCAAACTATCTACTGCCAAAATGTGTGTGTGTGCGTGTGTGTGTGTATTGTAATAACCAATATGAAACTGAACAAATTAATCACTGGTCTGACTGAGATTCGATCGCGGGCCCTTGCGCTCCACATGCACGCATGTTACCACTGAGCCAAACAGAGGATCCCCGCTTTGTCTTTGGGCAACACGAGCTTTTATAAATCCCATTACATTACTCTTTTCTCCCTTTGGTGTTTAAATTGGTGAGTTTCGAACACACATGGTGGCATAACATTGGATGCCTTCACTGGGGATGTTGCAGACCACACCGAACAGCCCATCCCTGGGATGTAAGGACTAGGATGCTGTCAGCAAACAAACAGCATTATTGCCCTCCAAGCCTCGCCTCACATCCCACACCATTGCCAACCAGTGCTAATAACTGGTATGAGACTGAACAAATAAATCACTGGTCTGACCAAGATTCAATTGCAGGCCCTTGCACTCCACACAAGCGCACGTTACCACTAAGCCAAACAGAGATCCCCGCTCTGCCTTTGGGCAGTGCAGGCTTTTATAGACCCCGTTATAGTACTGTACAGTGTATTCAGTTTGTTTTCAGCTAACAGAACTGGGCCACTTCCACAACTTTAATACTACTGTAAGTTTTGGCTGCATGAAATTCAGTGAGTCTTAATCATGAATTAGGAATGAACAACCTTGGTTATTAGTAAACTGACCCTTCAATCAGACTACACTTGGCCATCAACTGAGCTGAAAGAGATCAGGGATCTTTAGCAAGTTAGAAGAAACAAGCTATAGTCAGGTATTTCAAAAGTCATTATACAACGATTCTTTACTGTAAACTCACTTCACAGCATACCTGTGTAGTACTGTAAAGTAAAATTGAAAGCATATTTCATGAAGTATGTGTTATACTTGTCATCAGATATATAATTAAAATTGTTATGGAAGAATTTATACAAATACTGTATACAGATTTCTGTGTATTGAGAAGATGCAACAATATTAGCCTATTAGACTCTACCTGAAAAGGGTCCAGGTTCAGTTGCAGTTACTATATCTTCACATTAAGCACAGCATGAATACAAGGTCTGTCCAGAAAGTATCCAACCATAGGCTCTAAAACAATAAATAGCTAACCTGTTGAGGTGGGACACTAATCCTCCTCAAAGTAGGCCCCTTCTGACTTGACACACATAGCCCAGTATTCTTTCCTCTGCCTGAAACATTTTTCAAAGTCTGTTTTCTGTGTCTCCTGCAGGTGTTTCATCGTATTCAGTATGATTTTTTCTTTCGGATGAACATTGCCCAAGACATGCTGGAGTGTGCAAATTGCGATCCAGACTCTGAAGACTGTTATCACTGGAGATGAGACATGGGTGTACAAGTACGACCCAGAAACCAAAGCACAGTCATCCCAGTGGAAGCATGCAGGGTTACCTTGGCCAAAAAAAGCATGACAGGTTTGCAGGAACATGAACTGCACCCGCATGTTGACAGTTTTGTTTGACTATCATGGTGTTGTGCATCATGAATACGTACCAGGTCAAACTGTCAACAAATGTTACTACTGCAGCGTTATCCGTCGACTTTATGATGCAGTTTGGTGGAAGAGATCAGACCTTTGGAAAGTGGCAAGTTGGAAGCTGCACCATGACAATGCCTTTGCCCATTCTCCTCAACTAATTCAGTAATTTTTGGCCAAGCTCAACATCCTGCAGGTCCGGCAGGCACCTTACTCACCAGATATGGCTCTGTGCAATTTTTAGTTATTCCTCAGGCTTAAAACTCTACTGAAGGGTTCCCAGTTTGAGATGAGAGAAGAATTCATGACGACTGTGGCGAAGCACCTGCAGGAGATACTAAAGAGTGATTTTGAAAAATGTTTCAGGCAGTGGAAAGAATGCAGGGCTACACTGTGTCCAGTCTGAAGGGGTCTACTTTGAGGGGGATTGGTGTCCTAGCTCAACAGGTTAGCTAGTTATTTTTTTAGAGCCTAAGGCCAGATACCTTCCAAACAGTCCTTGTATATGGGCATAATTTCTTCCATTTGAACAGTTCACAGCACTGTGAAATCTATCTGTCTGTAACCAGACAGCTGTATTCCAGAAGGGGTGGCCACAAACAGATTGAATCCATGTTGCTTTGTCCTCCAACATCATGTAACACTCCTTCCACTTTAAACCATTTTCACTCATATACCTCTCCACCCCATTCCTCCACCTTGTTTTCCTCTCCCCCTCATTCCCTGCTTCTCATTCAGATACACTTTCCTAGTCAATCCCTTACTCTTCATTTGCTCCATATGGCCAAACTGTGATATAAAAGCCTAAAATCACTATCCCAGGAAGCATCAATGAGGAGTTGCGTCCACACTACCAAGACCTAGTCAACTTGTACCGACCTGACCTAAGGGATGAAACGAGGGCTGGTGCTGCCCCATGTGACCCAATCTTCCCGGATCTCTGGCCGCATTATTTCCCTCATGATAGACTCAAACTTGAACCCACAGAGAAGGAGAAAGATACCAGGTCAGTGGGTAGCTTGGTGAATGAGTTTGTGAGTGTATGTAGGAAACAGAATTTAAAAATTAAATTAGGTAAGAATAAAGTTATGGTCTTTGAGAGATATGAAGTCATAGCATTCACAGTGAGACTGAATGGTGAAGAAATGGAGAATGTGAATGCAGTCAATTACAGCACCCTTGCAATGAGTAAGATGGAAGTTTCAGGGAGAAAGCGCTTGAAAGGGTACAGCAGGGTAGAAAGGTTGCTGGTTCATTGAAAACAGTGATAAGTAATAGGGAAGTGACCAAGGAAGTAAAAAAGTCACTGTATGACAGTACTGTGATCCTCACTCTAACATATGGAAGTGAAGCTTGGACCCTATTGGGACACATGTCAAGAGTGAGAGTAGTGGAAATGAGTTATTTGAGAGCTGCATGTGGAGTTACATGGAGAGAAAGACACAAATGAGGAAGTAAAGGAGTGCTGTGGTGCTGATCTGGATGTGACTGAAAATCTCAAGAGAAATACTTTGAGATGGTTTGGCCTTTTGGAGAAAATGGAGGAGAGACTGATTAGAAGAGTGTATGTGACTGAGGTGGAGAGGGACAGGAGGAGGGGGAAACAGAGGATGAGATGGAGAGATGAGGTGGAAAGATACAGAATCCACAAAAGAAACTGACCACACAGGGCATAATGTAAAAAAAAAAAAAAAAAAAAGTAAAAACAAAAAAATCACACCTCAGGGAATATATTAATGATACAGAAAACTCTGCAGCATAACTGCATTTTAAAACTTGATCATGTTGCCCTTTGCCTCAGTTATAGTCTGGAGGCATTTGGGCATGCTGCCTCCTAAATTTTGGAAGTAGAGTATTCTACATTCATCTCCTTGATCAGCATGTTACAAATCTCATTCATAAGTGATCACTGATGAGGTCTTGCATGTTGTAAGCCTATTCTTTTTATAATTCTATACGTTTTCTAGGGAAAGTACTTTTAAATTTGGAGAGTTACCTGGTTAATCCAGAACTTCAGTGTCATGATCTGAGAGGAATTCCATTACCTCTTTTGCCTTGTGACATGGAACAGAGTCTTCCATAGAATGTGTGCTACCACGATGCCATAAAATTACATGAGATA
The DNA here is from genome assembly GCA_018397915.1 of Birgus latro. Classification (NCBI taxonomy): domain Eukaryota; kingdom Metazoa; phylum Arthropoda; class Malacostraca; order Decapoda; family Coenobitidae; genus Birgus; species Birgus latro. The sequence continues at coordinate 9,601 of JAGKTI010018187.1, read as the reverse complement.
GTTGCCCTGCACCTGCATATACCAGTCAGCATTCATCATCATGTTTTGGGGAAGGAAGTACAGGCCTCCATTGCCCACTTCTCCATTAAAACAACCCCACACCATTAAGCTATCACTGTGTTTGACTGTTGTTGTGAGGCTTCCTCACCCACGTTATATGAGGATGAAAACACATAAAGGTACACTCATCAGAGAACATCACCTTCAAGGTCCAATCTTTGTGTTTTCCTGCAAAGTTAAGGTGTTTCTGGTGCATTTGTTTGGTCAGAAGTGGTTTCCTGGTTGGCAAGCATGATGGCAGGTTCAGCTGGTGTTGGATGGTATGAATAGCAACACCTTCTGGGAGCTTGGAAGGATTAACTTTGAGATGTGCAGCCATAATATCAGGAGCTTTAAGCACCTCACACCATAGGAGACTGTCTGTAGCCTTCGTTGTCTTGCACTGTCATCTTTGGTGAGATTTTCTTGGAGAGACAACATTTGGTAGGCTGTCAAGGGCACTCTCCTCACCAACTGTTCTGACCATCTAGTTCATTATGCTGTTACTTTGGTAGGGAGTTTTTCTGCTTCAGGGTGAGAATACAAGCCTTTTCCTCATTAGCCGGATCTGTAAAACCCATATCTGATTACTAAAATGCATTCAGTAACATCAAATATTGTGAGAAGCAATATCAAGGGTTCTGGCTAGGAGTGAAATATGCAAAACATATGCTACCCCATAGCTCAGCTATTGGGTGTTTGAGTTAGGCGTAAACATTGTTTGCTTGAAGCAAGCCGAAAGGGAAGCCAGATGTCACAAGACAGAAATTGAGCTAATAGTTTGGTTTAAATTGCAGATGAAACAGGCCGCTCCTGGTCATTGCATTCTGAGGCAGAGCAACCAGTTTTTTTTTTTTTTTTTTTTTTTTTTTTGCATAGTCTATGTGTGAGAGAGGGTAACCAAATGGAAGAGGACAGAGCGATATGGAGGCGATTTGTTTATGGCAACAGATAGACAGATGGAAAGGGTAAGGGTGAAACGAAGAAGTGGGAGAGTTAATGAGGACAAGAAAACGAGTAATGATGAAACAAAGAGGTGTGAAAGATAATAAGGATAGAAGAAAAAATATGGATGAAACAAAGAACTGTGATAGATAATGAGAACAGGAGAAAGAGTAAGGAAAAATTATGTTGTGTGAGAGAAATGTGGACAGGGAAAGGGTACTGTTGTCAAGGCCACAGTAAACTACAGAAAAATTGCCCATTACAGCTCTATTGCCACATATAAATCTGATCTGCCAGTTCACAATACCTGCTGTTTGAAAAAAGTTTTGATATTTTGGGATGCATGGCTGACCTAGAAAGAGGACTGGCCATACATCATTCTTGCTAAAAAAAAATGGGATGGATAAAGTACAGTAGTAATGTTAATAAATTTTATCTCAGTTTACCTTGCATACCTTTAGTCCCTACATTACAAAGTTCACCTAATCAGACTCACCTACATATTTATAGATATTACACTGTAATCACAGCAACAAATACTGTATCTGAGTTGATGTGTGTTATAAAAATACACAATATGAGGATGAGAAAGTGACTTACAGTGCACTGTGCCGATGGACAAGGAAAAATTTAGAACTAAATTAATATAAGATTTATAAACTACGGTACCTTAGTCCATTGGTATGGGAGGGGTTGCTTGTGATGCTGATGATTATGAAAATATAAATAACCACAAACAGGCAGTCCATATTTACAGTTTTTAGCATCTTGTATTCCTTATGCTAGGAGAGTGAGGGTGGCAGACCTATTGATAACACAGCTTGCTGAAGTCCAAGGAGATGCAAAGCTGCCCAAACGCCTGCTGCTTGTGGGTCAGCCAGAGAGTGGCAAAACAGCCCTCTTTTCTCTCCTCCTACACTACTGGCTCCATGACAAGACTAAAGTAAGAGACACAGGGAATGGAGTGATGTTGTTGTTTTGGTTGCCCCAGGCTTAATAGGACATGAATGCTGCGGACTGCAGGTAGAAGTTCCCTTTCATTTGCAGTCCACCTTCCTTCTTTTGGAGAAGGGGGATTTGGAGAAAGTTAAGTGATGTTTTGATAATCATGCAATGGAACTGCTTGGATATATCGGTTCTGCCATGCCAAGGTCTCTATCTCCAGTACTACAACAGAGTGATTTGAGATATATGCATTTACAGTTATTACAGAACCTATTACTCTGATGTTTAGTATTACAGTAATCATTGAAGAGATGGAATGGGGTATGCGGGTTTGGGAGCAAATGTGGATAAAACAGAAGTGGTAATATCTAGGGCTGGTGGTAGTACTGTCAAAGCAGAGGCAATGTGGCCATGAGCAGTTTGTCATGGGAGTGTGGGAAGTGACTCTATCATTTACAGTGTTTGTGATGAGTTGATACATAAGATATGTAGTGGTATTAGAGGTAGGTTGCAAAATAATGCTGGTTACATGTGTGTGGTATGTTGGGGAAAGCATGTAGAGACTGAGAAGTAGGAGGATTGATCCTCCTGGAGTGTCTCGAGTGTGTGAAGGAGTTTTTTCAAGGGGACTTGTTACGTGCTGTAGCTGGAGCTGGAGCAAGTTTTGTGAGTAGGGCAAAGATTGGTTGGAAGAAGTTCAGAAGGCCGTTGCCTCTCTTGACATTGAGAGGGCTTTCTCTCCATACTAAGGGATCCTGTACTGTATGTGACATGTGTTAGGAGTGTAATGCTGTACAGTAGAGGGACCTAGGCAGTAAAGGAAGAGGATATTCAATGACTCAAATGCACAAAAATGATCATGATTAGATGGATGTGTAGTGCATCTGTGAATGACAGGACTTTGGGGGGTCAGGATTACAAGTGAAGAGTTGAAAGGAAGGATGAGACTTTAATGTATTAGTGTTGTGGTGAGGAGGGATAGATTGAGGTTTGTGCATGTTGAGAGGATGGAAGATGATCCCTGAGTGTGGAGAATGCAAGGTGTTGATAATGAGGGTAGGGTTTTGAGAGGCAGACTGAAAAAGACCAGGGACAGGGGACTGAATAGGGAGGCTACCAGAGATTGAGCAGTGTGGAAAGCTCTCATTAGGTGACCAGAGATGGGGCATTCAAGCATGTTGGAGCCATTATAAACAAAATGAAATGAAACAGAGACACTATTGTAATACTTTCTAAGCAGCAGTCTCAAGAATAATGACAACCAGAATTCAAGCCCCCTCCCCCACAACAAAATCCTTGCTGTGCTTATGTGTATATATGATAACATAGCACCGAACCTATTACAATAATTATGAGCCGCTTCTTATTTTTGTGTTATATTGCAGGTGACTGGTTTGGCTGAGCATGATGTATTGGTGGCCATCCAGTGCCTGAGTCTTGACCTAGACAACATAGGGTCATCTGAGGGAAGATCAATAGACACAAGTAAAGAAGTCCTGGCTCGCTTACCAAAATCTGTAAAGGAACATGGAGAGGAAAAAGTCAGAGAAGTTCTGATGTCTGCTAAAGTTCTTGTACTCATTGATTCCTTGGACTGTCTCTCCAGCTGTTTAGCCACTGCAGATGAAATTTCCTTTGGTCTCGGGGCAGAACAGCGCATTCTTATATTCAGTCGCCTTAAATTCCTAAAAGAGTGTGATCCACGACACCCTCTGTGTCTCAAACAGTCTCAGGAAAATTTAGTGCTGCGGCTGTGGGGTGGTATCACCACCAATCGCTTTAAGCCTCTTCATGGGTTGCCAGAAGCACTACCAGACCTTTCTGGAGGATTGTCTGGTCACTGTCTTGAGGAATACTGCAAGAGGCTCTGTCAGGTACATAAAAAAAACTTCAAGGATTTCTGGCTACATTTTCAAGATCAGCTTAAAGCTTTGGCTCTAGAAATGAGAAAACCATTCAATATATACATGTATTTTAAGGAATACTGCAGAAATAACAAAATCAAAGCAAAAACGCCATCAGAATTATATGGTGCATGGTATGACTCATGGTCTTCAAGCTACAAAGATGAACACACCCAGAACAAAAAATTGCACACTCAAGCTCCTGACTGTGGCTCTCTTATCATGAAAGCAACTTACACCCTCAGCAAGTTGGCATATGATGCTCATATTACATCTCAAGACTACCTTCCTGGTGAGGACTTTTTGAAGAAGGACTTTGATGATTTTGATAAAGTCATTTCATATTTCTCCCATATTCTAGTACCTCACTGTAATGCTGCAGGGAAGATACAACAGTATTCATTTAGAGTTTCAGCTCAAAAGACTTTTTTCATTGCAAAATACATAGAGAGCCAGGTCAGCCTTAAGACAGAGACTGTGGAGACGTTAATGCCTAAGGAAGCTTATATCAGCTTTATCTCGGTGCTTCCCATGACCCTGGGAGTTGCTCGAGGAAATGCCCAGTATGATACTCTAAAGAAACATGCTCTTACTCTTGCAGCATCAGTTTTAGATGGAGAGGTTACTGAAAAGTTTGAAGATCCAATAGTTAATTATGCAGTTGAAATAATAGCTGAGAGTGGGCTATACAACAGATCAGATGATAACTTTATCTCAAAAGTGGTGAGTGTTATGAAGGAAAACAACTGGTACATTTTAGATGGAAATTTGCATCCAGATGCACTTAATGCTCTTTGTAAGTATGGTCACAGCTCAGAGGAGAGTAGAAAGAGACCACAGAAAATCTTTTTCAGCTTTCATGGACTATATGCTGAAATGCCTGGGCTTACTGATCTTTTGGCAGCAGTACGACCATTTAACATCAGGATTGGGCTAGAAATGAGTAGTAGTCTCAAGGGACTGGATAATCAGCCATTGGATAAAGCCATACAAGTACTACACAGTCGAGGTCAAGTATCAGTTGGTAAATTCAGTGGCTACCTAAAGGATATTGGGCTTTTGGACAGCCACCCCGCCACAAGACGCCTTTACAATCTCTCCCTCCGCATCCATGATCAAGGCCAGTATAACAGTCTGTACAGGTTATGCAGAGACAGCAATCATCTCAAACGGATCTTCTTACGCATCACACTTGGCTCCAGCCTCATGGTAAAAAAACTTAAGGAACTACCTGAATCTATCACCCACCTAACGATGTACATGGAAGGGGTAGATGATGAGACAGTCAATCAATCTATGGCAATCTGGAAGGCCATAAGAGGCAGCACCAAAAGGACAGGTCAGGAGAGATTGCGTTTTTGGGCCACTGAGGGTAAGATCATGACTCCTGAGGGGGCACTTAGGGTTATTGAAGCCAATCTTCCTGCAGGACATATTGAGATTCCCCTTCAGCAACCAATCAGTAGTGAATGCGAACAGAGAATTGCTGAGAAGCTTGAGAGAGCTGACTCAAAAATCATCATCAAACTCCTGGGAACAGTTCATTATCCACGGAAAGATCTGTCTTCATATGGTCCAGAAAGATCCTAAATGATCTAATCTTTCATCAAAATAATTGTAAGATGTTGCTGAATATCCACATGACTAACAATGTTGATTGAGCATTAAATAGGGGACAGTTGTGCATTTTGTATACAGTCAATCCTCACTTAGTCAAGGATAATTTCAAGCAAAATGCTATATTATTAAGTGACAAAACTTCAAGTAAGACATGCCTCTGGTCCGTGACTGATGGGTTACAAGCACAAACAACATTCATATCCGACTTCAAAACTACATTCTGATGAGTCACAAGAAACTCTGAGTGTATGAAAGAGTTTAATTCATTAGCAACTTAACCCGCCGAGTCCCGACCGGTTTTTTACCCAGCCTACCCCCAGATTCTGACCGATTTTTGACTTTTTGTTTTTTGGCTGAAACCTTCGCTTTTGGTGAGAAACATCGAAAATTCATAGTGAAATCACGATCCTGAGGTTAAAAAAATGTTGATACAGGTGTCACTCAACCTTACGTTTTCCTTTTTTTTCAGGGTACCTGGCTAAAAAAAAACAACTATGGAAGGGTTAACTAATTCAAGCCACTTTAAATTACGTATTTATTTCATTTATTTGGTACAAATTTATGTGTAGTAAAAGTCTATATTGGTTTTCATACAATAATATAGACGTTTATAAGCATTGTTCACTTACCCAAAATCACAGTACTGTATATGGCACCTTCCTTTACGACATTACCACCTCATCACTTCTGTTTGTTTCTACATCTAGCTTCTTTGTTTCTTTGTCCTCCACCTCAGGAATCACTTTCATCGTGAATTTCGTCATTGGAGAGACCGTGGGGCAACATACCTTTACTGGCTAGGTTACTGCTAACAGGTGAATTGCCCAATGTGGGGGCGAGGGGGGGAAAGGGGGGTTAGGAGGGGCCAGGCAGTATCCCTGCTTGACAGCAGGTAGAGGAAGGTCTCCCACATATGCCTACCAAAAATCACCCATGAATGTTGAAAAATGTGCACACAATGGGCCTTGCAATTGCGTGACGTACGATGCACATCTTTGGGTCTGTCCACAGAAAAAAGTAGCGACATGCATCGTACGTTGTTGGGACTCGGTGGGTTAATAATTAAATAACTTCAAATGAAAGAGTTATGAATGAGGTTTAACTACACAGCTGTTCTGTACTATCTTGGCAGTGATTACTGTGGTTATGTATAGTCAGCAACAAAAGTCTTGCACAGCCCACAGTCATAGTTAAACCCTGAAGCATCAGAAGGTTCGAGCACTACTACTACTACTATCCTCTGCTTCATTCCTCAAACTTCAGATGCTTCTGGGTCAAAGTACGGGTTGCGCAGGACTTTTGCTTCTGAGTGTACACTGTGGATTCATTATGTATTTGGGATGAATCAAAGAAGTTTTATCAATTCAGTATACCAGATTCTAGATACTGGTACAGGAGATGGATGCCTGCACATGATAGCACTCATATGACCAGGCAGTAGAGTTGCCTGATTTTAAAAATGTCCCTAAATCCCATCCCAATCCCACAAAAGGAGGATGGTAGACTGAAAAAGAATGGAAACTTTGTCCCACAGTCCACCAGGCTTATGTTCAGATGACCTTGGGGTTGCAGTTACTACCAGTACTTCTACTACTGCTGCTGTTGTACTACTGTTGCTACCTGTACTACTATTGCTACCTGTACTACTATTGCTACCTGTACTACTATTACTACTAGACATTAAACATGATAACCTTGGAGGTTTTTCATTGCACTTGTGAAAACTTACCTTGATTTAGTACAGTAGTGTACTTATTTTATCTTTTACAGGGAAAAATAATCAGTGCTGTTCCATAACTCATTTTACATCTCTTGAATCAAGTATCTGCAGATACTATAGCGCTCGTTTCGTTTTCGTTTCGTTTTTGAAGGCTCCAACATGCTTGCATGTGTCGTCCTTGGTCACCTAATGGCGGCTCTCCACACTGCTCGATCTCTGGCAGCCTCCCTGTTCAGTCCCTTAACCCTTAAGTCACATTTAATGACCTCGTCCCATGTCTTTCTCGGTCTACCCCTCCCAACCCCTCCCCAATATTAACACTTCTCACCCTCTGTGCCCAATTATCATCCTCCATCCTCTCCACATATCCAAACCCTAGCCTACCTCTCCTCATCACAACACCAATACACTCCAGTCCCATCCTACCCCTCAACTCTTCTATCGTAAACCCAGCCCCCCCCAGGCCTTGCACGCAGGGACGCACTGCACATCCACCTAATCATTGTCATTTCTGTATGTTTAAACCTGCGTATATCCTCTTCCTTTACTGCCCAGGTCTCGCTACCATACAGCATCACACTCCTAACACATGCTGCATACAAAGACCCCTTAGCACTTAAGGAGAGTCCTCTCAATGTCAGGAGAGGCAACAGCTCCCTGAACTTCTTCCAACCACTTCTCACTCTAGCAACCGAGCTAACTCCAGCACCACCTCCAGCACATAACATGTCTCCCAAATAACAAAACTCCTCCACACACTCAAGAGACTCACCTGCAAGTTCAACCCTCTCACGCCTAACAATCTCCACCTGCTCTCCCCGACACACCGCACACATGAAATCAGCATTATCTCGCAGTCTACCTCTAATACCACTACATCTCTTGTGCACCCATTTATCACATACACTACACAATATGGAATTACTGTACTTCCCACACCCATGTGGCAAACTGCACATGGCCACTCTCCCTCTCCTCTGATTGTACTGCCACCAACCCTAGATATCATCACTTTTGTTTTATCTGCATTTACCCTTAAGCCCTTGTACCCCATACAATCTCTCCACTTCTTAAATCTTTCCTCAGCCTCCCCTTCATTCTCCGCAATCAACACCAAATCATCAGCATACAACATCTCCCATGGGAGTCCATCTCTGAAGTCATGTGAGAGGGCTTCAAGCACCATGATAAACAACAAGGGACTCAAAACTGACCCCTGATGCACACCAACATTCACGGGAAACTCATCACTCAAAGCTCCATTCACCCTTACCTGAGTGTGAGCACCCACGTACATGGCCATAACCACCCTAACCAGCCACTCTTCCAACCCTAGCTTTCTCATTGCCCACTTCACCACCTCTCTAGGGACTCTGTCAAAGGCCTTTTCCAAATCAACAAAAACAAAATACAATTCCCTTTTCTTACCAATATATTTTTCCTGAAGCTGTCAAACAGTGGTCCCTCTGCCTGGCATAAACCCAAACTGCATCTCATTGATATTCACTCTTTCTTTAATCATACCTTCTAGAACTCTCTCCATTACTTTCATTATCTGATCTAAGAGCTTTATACCTCTGTAATTTCCCCTTTCCAGGGCATCACCCTTCCCTTTGCACACATTTACAATTACACTCTTCAGTCAATCATCTGGGACCACACACTCATATATAATATTATTTATCAGGTCAGTAACTAACCTCACCCCAGTATCTCCTGAAGCCTTCAGCATTTCGGCAGTCAACCCAGACACACCTGCTGCCTTCCCCACCCGCATCCTGCCTATTGCCTCACTCACAGTAGCAGCGTCAATCAAAGGCCAAGGGCCAAACACTGGATCAGCTGGCTCCAAACCTTCCCTATCCCAATCAAACTCCTCATTCAACAACCGGCTATAATGCTCTCTCCATGCATCTTTAATATCCTCACTGTTCACCACTACCCTTCCTTCATCATTCTTCACACACTGCTCGCCTACAATGCCCTGATTATCCCTCTTCACCTGATTTGCCACCCTAAAAACCATATTTTTCCTTTCTCCATGATTTAGATTATCAAGTAAAAGTCTCTGTGACTCAGACTTCGCCCACTGTAATAAGAAAAAAAGTAGACTCAACTATAAAACTGCTAATTGGTCTAGAACAGGACTGGTGTTACGGAAAACACAGAACACATGGGAAAAATAGCTTATTGTTAACACTGTCCCCCAAGTCACCCCAAATGACCTCCCAAGCCTACCTAATTACCTCACACTGGCTGCCTAAACTATACAGTACCAAACAATGATAAACAATTAAAAACATACTGTTCTGTAACTAACCTGAAGTGTGAGGGTAGACCACACCATCACTCAGGCCACACCATCATTCATACCTTCACCTAGACCACACCATCACTCAGACCATACCATCATTCATACCTTCACCCA
>JAGKTI010018186.1:0-17897 GCA_018397915.1 Birgus latro | reverse complement strand
CACCACCCACTCTTCTCATCGCTTGCCACGTATACCTGTGGATCATTTTCTACCTAAAGAGGGTATTAGCTGTCACCAACCCCCTCCCCACACAAATGTCCACTAGAGCAGTGCCATTCTCATCCACTTGTGCAGGCACACCCCACTCACCAACTTTTCCATCCACCTTGACAATCCCTACATTTCCATTCATATCTCCAATCAAAAACACTCTCTCTCATTCCTTGCAAACTTTTCTATGCACACTTCCACATTTCCCCAGAACTATTCTTTCACTGGTTGCACTATCTTCCATTGGTTCATAGACACTCACAATTGCCCATGTTTGTATTCCCACTTTAAATCTTACCCACACAATCCCTGAACCAACAGATCCATATTCTCTTATATTCTCCTTCCATCTCTTACACACAACAGTACATACACCCTTTTTTGCCCTCTCATTCTAACATACTCCTGTACATATACACCCCATCCATAATCCCATTCTCTCACACTCTCACCTCCCCATTTAGTCTCGGTTAATCCATATATGTCCACTTTTGTACCCTCAAGGACCTGGACAATCACTCTCTTTCATCTCATCACATGCACCTCTTACATCCCATGTTGCAATCACTACCATGTTCTTTGTACGGTCCTTGGTCATCACCTGTTGGACTGTCCTGATCCGAGGCTTCTTGTTTGTATTTTTAGTTAGGTGTTTTCCACGGAAGGCCACTAACCTTTCACCAACCTACATATTGACATGTAGGGAACACATGTTGGTTGGTTATAAGGTTACCACCCAGTGTATTAAATGATTTCATGGTTTACAGGAAATCATTTGTCTTGTCACTCAGTGGACAGCAGAGTTACACGAAATAGAGTACTACTACACTGAGTGAGTGGATGATGGGCACCCCACACCAACCACAACATTATATAAAGTAGTGTATATGTTTGGCCTAGTTATATAGTACAATCATCCACTCACTTGATGTAGTGCTGCCTACTTCTTCCTTAGCCTTTATCATTCTCTTTCTGAGCCTGCCCTCCTCTCTTCCTATTTCTCCCATCTTTCCTGTCACTTCTTATTGCTTTTCTTTCCTTTACAGGTGGCTTTACATTGAGTGACAAGCCAAATGGTTTCCTGTAAACCAAGAAACCATTTACAACGCTGGGTGGTAACCATATAACCAAACCATACGTGCTCCCTACGTGTCAACAAGTGGGTTGGTGGAGGGTTAGTGCCCCTCCCTGTAAAACAAATAACTCAGAGTCAAATGGCCACCCCTTACGGGATTATGGCGTCTGGCAATAGATAGATAGATAGATAGATTACAAACTATTATTATAAGTCAGCACAGTATCATATTATTATACACAAAATTAATTTGTAGAAGCACTGCAGGTACCTATACCTGTTTTGCAGATTTTACTGCACATTTCTCAAGTCACATGGAAGGTTTTATTCTGATAACAGTATACTTTCAAATGTGTTGTACAGTATAGTAATAAATAATATTAAGTGCTCATTTGTCCCTCTGCTCTGAAATGTATAAAAATATATTTAAAGCTAATATAGTAACAATATTTTATGCTGTGTGTATAGCCTGGACAATCCCAGCACATCCAGCAGTCTGCAGCCATGGAAGAGTATGACCAACAACAGCATGCCTTAATTATAAGTAAGTTTACTCATGCGCTGTATAGCAGTTTCTCTCTTACCACAACAGAAATGTTCCTGGAAACAACCACTCAAATTGATATTATATCTATGACTGTAATGTAAAAGAGAATCAAGCTACTGTACTATTGTAATCAAAAGTGTGCCAACACTTCCCTGCCAGCTGTTGTAATGGAAGGTGTTACACAAAATATTTTTATGAGATAGCAGTTTGTAGGACACAAGAGAATATTAGAAGGAATGCTACTGTCTGTCATTTGATGAAGAGTGTGAACTAGACAAGGCTGGACATGATGGTAGCTGGTGGCAACCATCATCCACTCATTGTAGTGCATCCCCCACCTTTATCACTCTTTTTCAGTATTTCTCTCCTCTCTTCTTTTTTCTCCCATCATTCCTGACACTTTTTATTCGTTTTCTTTCCACTTCAGATGGCCCTACATTGAATGAAAAACCTAATGGTTTCCTAACCCAGGAAACCATTTACATTCCTGGGTGGTAACCACATAACCAAATAACGGGGTGATGTGGAGCCTACTTTGGTGTCCTGGTTAACCGGATGGAGAGATGCAAATGTGACATCCATCCAGAAACCAAACCTTTGCACTCTTCCCCACACCTTGCTATGACAGGGTACTGTCCACCACAAGGGAACATCGGTTCACTGCACTGATGGCTTTGTCGGTGCATTTGCTCACTTGCAGTTGATGGGCCTGCTTACCCAGACAGACAATGCTGGCAGGGGATTACTGGCAGACTTTTGCCTGTGATAGTACATCTAGTTTATAATGAGGTACACCTGTACCTATACAGTATAGCATATGTGACTACTGTATATGTAATATCACTGAGGACATAGGTGAAGACTAAATCGTACTTAATACCTGTGTTAGGTAAAGCATCTAAAAGCAGATAGAGCTGGGGGTTGGAAACCTTCCATATTTGTATTGTGTGGGGATGTGGTGACTCCACAGATTACAGCACAACTTCATACTGCAAATAGTCTTACCATATACCTCTTACAGTGCAAGAGGGGGCAGGGGAGGAGAGGCTGTTTTAAAGACTTGCCATTTTCTCTGATTATAGTGCATTTCTTCTAATTTGATAAAAATCCAAAATCACTTTCAGCACAGTTGATGGCCATATGTATAATTGTTAGACTGGAGGATCAGTCTCTCCAGTAATCATGAAGATTCATTCATACCTCAAAACTACAACTTATAAAATTTTGTGCAGTCACAAATTGGTACAGTATTCAAGTTGTGGGAATGACCAGTTTCTGTCAGGTAAAAACAACCCAACTGTAGTTCCTCCAAAGTTATCAATCCTGTGTGAATACAGTATAGGAAATTAAATTACAAAGATTTAAGATTCAACACATTATACAAAGAGTTTCAAGAAATACACATATGTGTGTGTTGTTCTAAGTTTGACTTCACCTAACATTTATCAGTTATTAATTTCTTTTTTACATGGGCTATACTTAGAGTATGATAATTTTTCATGGTCTTAATATAGCAGTACACCAATGATCATTGGGATACAGGCACACTACATGTATGTATTTTTGCTTTGAACCATTGAATCAAATTTTCCAGTATATTCTAGCATCCACCAGACTGTTTTATTCAGCAGTGGATGTACTTTTTGAATTGGAAGGGTTAGATGTGGCCCTCATTAAATTCTGTCTGAAGTTAGCAAGAATAAACTAAACTAATGTTGTTGTAGTGAAGGGCTTAAGGATTGTGTATGTGTATATTTACCCAGTTGTATTTACCTATTTCTGATACACAGGAAATGAGGTACTACGCTCTTGGGGTCCCATCTCAATATCTCAACCAATCAAACTTTGCTTTAAACTCATTTAGATTTTTGGACTTGATGATCTCTGTGTCCAGACTATTCCACAGGTCATTGCATCAACAGTAAATGGAAAACTGTATTTTTTGGTATCCTTCAGGCAACCTGTCTTTTTCAATTTCTTTCCATGTCCTCCCTTTGTTCCCCTATCCCATACAAACAGATCTTCTCTCTCTGTTTTGTCAACTTCCATCATGGCCCTGAACACAGCAATCATGTTGCCCCTCTCCCTTCTTTCTTCTAAGGAAGGCAGACCCAACTTTTTAAATATTTCCTTGTATGATAGATCTGCCAGGCTAAGGACCATCTTGGTTGCTGCTCTTTGTATTCTCTCAATCTGAATTATATCTTTCTTTTCATGTGGGGACCAAACCACTTCCACATATTCCAGCCTGGGGTGGATCATAGTCACAATCAATTTCTTCATCATCTCATCCATGTATTGAAATGCCACTCTTATGTTTGTCAAGAGCTTATATGTCTCTCTACAATCTTGTTAATGTGTTTTTCAGGTGACATATTATTCTGGACCAACACTCCCAGATCCTTCTCTTCTCTCGCTTTTGTGAATGATTCCTTTCCCATTTGGTAATTCAGTGATGGTCTCTTTGTACTTTTACCCATTTCCAGTATTTTGCATTTTTTGCATTGAATTTCATTTCTGATACCCAACTCCATCCATATATCCTGCCCAGATTTTCATGCAGCATTTTACAGTCCTCTTCAACTTTCACTCTCCTCATGATCTTTGCATCGTCTGCAAACAGACTTGCGTAACTGTTCATTCCATCCGCCGTATCAGTTTACGTAAATTAGGAGCATTACAGGCTCCAGCACCGAACCCTGACTACACTTGTTACTTCTCTCCACCCTGGCATCTTATCCTTTATTACTGTCCTCACTGTTGGTCTTTCATGAAGTCTCTCATCCACTCCAAGAGGTTCCTTTCCAGTCCTCCTATGTGTTCCAATTTTCACATTAGTCTCTTATGGGGTACCTTGTCAAAGGCCAGAACTAAGTGCAGTCCCTACAGTCCACCCAACTATCTCTCTCTTGTAGCACATCAGTCACCTTGAGTAGAAGCTCAACAAATTAGTGACACACGACCCTCCATTTCGGAATCCAAACTATCTACTGCCAAAATGTGTGTGTGTGCGTGTGTGTGTGTATTGTAATAACCAATATGAAACTGAACAAATTAATCACTGGTCTGACTGAGATTCGATCGCGGGCCCTTGCGCTCCACATGCACGCATGTTACCACTGAGCCAAACAGAGGATCCCCGCTTTGTCTTTGGGCAACACGAGCTTTTATAAATCCCATTACATTACTCTTTTCTCCCTTTGGTGTTTAAATTGGTGAGTTTCGAACACACATGGTGGCATAACATTGGATGCCTTCACTGGGGATGTTGCAGACCACACCGAACAGCCCATCCCTGGGATGTAAGGACTAGGATGCTGTCAGCAAACAAACAGCATTATTGCCCTCCAAGCCTCGCCTCACATCCCACACCATTGCCAACCAGTGCTAATAACTGGTATGAGACTGAACAAATAAATCACTGGTCTGACCAAGATTCAATTGCAGGCCCTTGCACTCCACACAAGCGCACGTTACCACTAAGCCAAACAGAGATCCCCGCTCTGCCTTTGGGCAGTGCAGGCTTTTATAGACCCCGTTATAGTACTGTACAGTGTATTCAGTTTGTTTTCAGCTAACAGAACTGGGCCACTTCCACAACTTTAATACTACTGTAAGTTTTGGCTGCATGAAATTCAGTGAGTCTTAATCATGAATTAGGAATGAACAACCTTGGTTATTAGTAAACTGACCCTTCAATCAGACTACACTTGGCCATCAACTGAGCTGAAAGAGATCAGGGATCTTTAGCAAGTTAGAAGAAACAAGCTATAGTCAGGTATTTCAAAAGTCATTATACAACGATTCTTTACTGTAAACTCACTTCACAGCATACCTGTGTAGTACTGTAAAGTAAAATTGAAAGCATATTTCATGAAGTATGTGTTATACTTGTCATCAGATATATAATTAAAATTGTTATGGAAGAATTTATACAAATACTGTATACAGATTTCTGTGTATTGAGAAGATGCAACAATATTAGCCTATTAGACTCTACCTGAAAAGGGTCCAGGTTCAGTTGCAGTTACTATATCTTCACATTAAGCACAGCATGAATACAAGGTCTGTCCAGAAAGTATCCAACCATAGGCTCTAAAACAATAAATAGCTAACCTGTTGAGGTGGGACACTAATCCTCCTCAAAGTAGGCCCCTTCTGACTTGACACACATAGCCCAGTATTCTTTCCTCTGCCTGAAACATTTTTCAAAGTCTGTTTTCTGTGTCTCCTGCAGGTGTTTCATCGTATTCAGTATGATTTTTTCTTTCGGATGAACATTGCCCAAGACATGCTGGAGTGTGCAAATTGCGATCCAGACTCTGAAGACTGTTATCACTGGAGATGAGACATGGGTGTACAAGTACGACCCAGAAACCAAAGCACAGTCATCCCAGTGGAAGCATGCAGGGTTACCTTGGCCAAAAAAAGCATGACAGGTTTGCAGGAACATGAACTGCACCCGCATGTTGACAGTTTTGTTTGACTATCATGGTGTTGTGCATCATGAATACGTACCAGGTCAAACTGTCAACAAATGTTACTACTGCAGCGTTATCCGTCGACTTTATGATGCAGTTTGGTGGAAGAGATCAGACCTTTGGAAAGTGGCAAGTTGGAAGCTGCACCATGACAATGCCTTTGCCCATTCTCCTCAACTAATTCAGTAATTTTTGGCCAAGCTCAACATCCTGCAGGTCCGGCAGGCACCTTACTCACCAGATATGGCTCTGTGCAATTTTTAGTTATTCCTCAGGCTTAAAACTCTACTGAAGGGTTCCCAGTTTGAGATGAGAGAAGAATTCATGACGACTGTGGCGAAGCACCTGCAGGAGATACTAAAGAGTGATTTTGAAAAATGTTTCAGGCAGTGGAAAGAATGCAAGGCTACACTGTGTCCAGTCTGAAGGGGTCTACTTTGAGGGGGATTGGTGTCCTAGCTCAACAGGTTAGCTAGTTATTTTTTTAGAGCCTAAGGCCAGATACCTTCCAAACAGTCCTTGTATATGGGCATAATTTCTTCCATTTGAACAGTTCACAGCACTGTGAAATCTATCTGTCTGTAACCAGACAGCTGTATTCCAGAAGGGGTGGCCACAAACAGATTGAATCCATGTTGCTTTGTCCTCCAACATCATGTAACACTCCTTCCACTTTAAACCATTTTCACTCATATACCTCTCCACCCCATTCCTCCACCTTGTTTTCCTCTCCCCCTCATTCCCTGCTTCTCATTCAGATACACTTTCCTAGTCAATCCCTTACTCTTCATTTGCTCCATATGGCCAAACTGTGATATAAAAGCCTAAAATCACTATCCCAGGAAGCATCAATGAGGAGTTGCGTCCACACTACCAAGACCTAGTCAACTTGTACCGACCTGACCTAAGGGATGAAACGAGGGCTGGTGCTGCCCCATGTGACCCAATCTTCCCGGATCTCTGGCCGCATTATTTCCCTCATGATAGACTCAAACTTGAACCCACAGAGAAGGAGAAAGATACCAGGTCAGTGGGTAGCTTGGTGAATGAGTTTGTGAGTGTATGTAGGAAACAGAATTTAAAAATTAAATTAGGTAAGAATAAAGTTATGGTCTTTGAGAGATATGAAGTCATAGCATTCACAGTGAGACTGAATGGTGAAGAAATGGAGAATGTGAATGCAGTCAATTACAGCACCCTTGCAATGAGTAAGATGGAAGTTTCAGGGAGAAAGCGCTTGAAAGGGTACAGCAGGGTAGAAAGGTTGCTGGTTCATTGAAAACAGTGATAAGTAATAGGGAAGTGACCAAGGAAGTAAAAAAGTCACTGTATGACAGTACTGTGATCCTCACTCTAACATATGGAAGTGAAGCTTGGACCCTATTGGGACACATGTCAAGAGTGAGAGTAGTGGAAATGAGTTATTTGAGAGCTGCATGTGGAGTTACATGGAGAGAAAGACACAAATGAGGAAGTAAAGGAGTGCTGTGGTGCTGATCTGGATGTGACTGAAAATCTCAAGAGAAATACTTTGAGATGGTTTGGCCTTTTGGAGAAAATGGAGGAGAGACTGATTAGAAGAGTGTATGTGACTGAGGTGGAGAGGGACAGGAGGAGGGGGAAACAGAGGATGAGATGGAGAGATGAGGTGGAAAGATACAGAATCCACAAAAGAAACTGACCACACAGGGCATAATGTAAAAAAAAAAAAAAAAAAAAGTAAAAACAAAAAAATCACACCTCAGGGAATATATTAATGATACAG
Source organism: Birgus latro (assembly GCA_018397915.1). Lineage (NCBI taxonomy): Eukaryota > Metazoa > Arthropoda > Malacostraca > Decapoda > Coenobitidae > Birgus > Birgus latro. Next base: position 9,978 of record JAGKTI010018186.1, on the reverse strand, counting down.
AAAACTCTGCAGCATAACTGCATTTTAAAACTTGATCATGTTGCCCTTTGCCTCAGTTATAGTCTGGAGGCATTTGGGCATGCTGCCTCCTAAATTTTGGAAGTAGAGTATTCTACATTCATCTCCTTGATCAGCATGTTACAAATCTCATTCATAAGTGATCACTGATGAGGTCTTGCATGTTGTAAGCCTATTCTTTTTATAATTCTATACATTTTCTAGGGAAAGTACTTTTAAATTTGGAGAGTTACCTGGTTAATCCAGAACTTCAGTGTCATGATCTGAGAGGAATTCCATTACCTCTTTTGCCTTGTGACATGGAACAGAGTCTTCCATAGAATGTGTGCTACCACGATGCCATAAAATTACATGAGATAGTTGCCCTGCACCTGCATATACCAGTCAGCATTCATCATCATGTTTTGGGGAAGGAAGTACAGGCCTCCATTGCCCACTTCTCCATTAAAACAACCCCACACCATTAAGCTATCACTGTGTTTGACTGTTGTTGTGAGGCTTCCTCACCCACGTTATATGAGGATGAAAACACATAAAGGTACACTCATCAGAGAACATCACCTTCAAGGTCCAATCTTTGTGTTTTCCTGCAAAGTTAAGGTGTTTCTGGTGCATTTGTTTGGTCAGAAGTGGTTTCCTGGTTGGCAAGCATGATGGCAGGTTCAGCTGGTGTTGGATGGTATGAATAGCAACACCTTCTGGGAGCTTGGAAGGATTAACTTTGAGATGTGCAGCCATAATATCAGGAGCTTTAAGCACCTCACACCATAGGAGACTGTCTGTAGCCTTCGTTGTCTTGCACTGTCATCTTTGGTGAGATTTTCTTGGAGAGACAACATTTGGTAGGCTGTCAAGGGCACTCTCCTCACCAACTGTTCTGACCATCTAGTTCATTATGCTGTTACTTTGGTAGGGAGTTTTTCTGCTTCAGGGTGAGAATACAAGCCTTTTCCTCATTAGCCGGATCTGTAAAACCCATATCTGATTACTAAAATGCATTCAGTAACATCAAATATTGTGAGAAGCAATATCAAGGGTTCTGGCTAGGAGTGAAATATGCAAAACATATGCTACCCCATAGCTCAGCTATTGGGTGTTTGAGTTAGGCGTAAACATTGTTTGCTTGAAGCAAGCCGAAAGGGAAGCCAGATGTCACAAGACAGAAATTGAGCTAATAGTTTGGTTTAAATTGCAGATGAAACAGGCCGCTCCTGGTCATTGCATTCTGAGGCAGAGCAACCAGTTTTTTTTTTTTTTTTTTTTTTTTTTTTGCATAGTCTATGTGTGAGAGAGGGTAACCAAATGGAAGAGGACAGAGCGATATGGAGGCGATTTGTTTATGGCAACAGATAGACAGATGGAAAGGGTAAGGGTGAAACGAAGAAGTGGGAGAGTTAATGAGGACAAGAAAACGAGTAATGATGAAACAAAGAGGTGTGAAAGATAATAAGGATAGAAGAAAAAATATGGATGAAACAAAGAACTGTGATAGATAATGAGAACAGGAGAAAGAGTAAGGAAAAATTATGTTGTGTGAGAGAAATGTGGACAGGGAAAGGGTACTGTTGTCAAGGCCACAGTAAACTACAGAAAAATTGCCCATTACAGCTCTATTGCCACATATAAATCTGATCTGCCAGTTCACAATACCTGCTGTTTGAAAAAAGTTTTGATATTTTGGGATGCATGGCTGACCTAGAAAGAGGACTGGCCATACATCATTCTTGCTAAAAAAAAATGGGATGGATAAAGTACAGTAGTAATGTTAATAAATTTTATCTCAGTTTACCTTGCATACCTTTAGTCCCTACATTACAAAGTTCACCTAATCAGACTCACCTACATATTTATAGATATTACACTGTAATCACAGCAACAAATACTGTATCTGAGTTGATGTGTGTTATAAAAATACACAATATGAGGATGAGAAAGTGACTTACAGTGCACTGTGCCGATGGACAAGGAAAAATTTAGAACTAAATTAATATAAGATTTATAAACTACGGTACCTTAGTCCATTGGTATGGGAGGGGTTGCTTGTGATGCTGATGATTATGAAAATATAAATAACCACAAACAGGCAGTCCATATTTACAGTTTTTAGCATCTTGTATTCCTTATGCTAGGAGAGTGAGGGTGGCAGACCTATTGATAACACAGCTTGCTGAAGTCCAAGGAGATGCAAAGCTGCCCAAACGCCTGCTGCTTGTGGGTCAGCCAGAGAGTGGCAAAACAGCCCTCTTTTCTCTCCTCCTACACTACTGGCTCCATGACAAGACTAAAGTAAGAGACACAGGGAATGGAGTGATGTTGTTGTTTTGGTTGCCCCAGGCTTAATAGGACATGAATGCTGCGGACTGCAGGTAGAAGTTCCCTTTCATTTGCAGTCCACCTTCCTTCTTTTGGAGAAGGGGGATTTGGAGAAAGTTAAGTGATGTTTTGATAATCATGCAATGGAACTGCTTGGATATATCGGTTCTGCCATGCCAAGGTCTCTATCTCCAGTACTACAACAGAGTGATTTGAGATATATGCATTTACAGTTATTACAGAACCTATTACTCTGATGTTTAGTATTACAGTAATCATTGAAGAGATGGAATGGGGTATACGGGTTTGGGAGCAAATGTGGATAAAACAGAAGTGGTAATATCTAGGGCTGGTGGTAGTACTGTCAAAGCAGAGGCAATGTGGCCATGAGCAGTTTGTCATGGGAGTGTGGGAAGTGACTCTATCATTTACAGTGTTTGTGATGAGTTGATACATAAGATATGTAGTGGTATTAGAGGTAGGTTGCAAAATAATGCTGGTTACATGTGTGTGGTATGTTGGGGAAAGCATGTAGAGACTGAGAAGTAGGAGGATTGATCCTCCTGGAGTGTCTCGAGTGTGTGAAGGAGTTTTTTCAAGGGGACTTGTTACGTGCTGTAGCTGGAGCTGGAGCAAGTTTTGTGAGTAGGGCAAAGATTGGTTGGAAGAAGTTCAGAAGGCCGTTGCCTCTCTTGACATTGAGAGGGCTTTCTCTCCATACTAAGGGATCCTGTACTGTATGTGACATGTGTTAGGAGTGTAATGCTGTACAGTAGAGGGACCTAGGCAGTAAAGGAAGAGGATATTCAATGACTCAAATGCACAAAAATGATCATGATTAGATGGATGTGTAGTGCATCTGTGAATGACAGGACTTTTGGGGGTCAGGATTACAAGTGAAGAGTTGAAAGGAAGGATGAGACTTTAATGTATTAGTGTTGTGGTGAGGAGGGATAGATTGAGGTTTGTGCATGTTGAGAGGATGGAAGATGATCCCTGAGTGTGGAGAATGCAAGGTGTTGATAATGAGGGTAGGGTTTTGAGAGGCAGACTGAAAAAGACCAGGGACAGGGGACTGAATAGGGAGGCTACCAGAGATTGAGCAGTGTGGAAAGCTCTCATTAGGTGACCAGAGATGGGGCATTCAAGCATGTTGGAGCCATTATAAACAAAATGAAATGAAACAGAGACACTATTGTAATACTTTCTAAGCAGCAGTCTCAAGAATAATGACAACCAGAATTCAAGCCCCCTCCCCCACAACAAAATCCTTGCTGTGCTTATGTGTATATATGATAACATAGCACCGAACCTATTACAATAATTATGAGCCGCTTCTTATTTTTGTGTTATATTGCAGGTGACTGGTTTGGCTGAGCATGATGTATTGGTGGCCATCCAGTGCCTGAGTCTTGACCTAGACAACATAGGGTCATCTGAGGGAAGATCAATAGACATAAGTAAAGAAGTCCTGGCTCGCTTACCAAAATCTGTAAAGGAACATGGAGAGGAAAAAGTCAGAGAAGTTCTGATGTCTGCTAAAGTTCTTGTACTCATTGATTCCTTGGACTGTCTCTCCAGCTGTTTAGCCACTGCAGATGAAATTTCCTTTGGTCTCGGGGCAGAACAGCGCATTCTTATATTCAGTCGCCTTAAATTCCTAAAAGAGTGTGATCCACGACACCCTCTGTGTCTCAAACAGTCTCAGGAAAATTTAGTGCTGCGGCTGTGGGGTGGTATCACCACCAATCGCTTTAAGCCTCTTCATGGGTTGCCAGAAGCACTACCAGACCTTTCTGGAGGATTGTCTGGTCACTGTCTTGAGGAATACTGCAAGAGGCTCTGTCAGGTACATAAAAAAAACTTCAAGGATTTCTGGCTACATTTTCAAGATCAGCTTAAAGCTTTGGCTCTAGAAATGAGAAAACCATTCAATATATACATGTATTTTAAGGAATACTGCAGAAATAACAAAATCAAAGCAAAAACGCCATCAGAATTATATGGTGCATGGTATGACTCATGGTCTTCAAGCTACAAAGATGAACACACCCAGAACAAAAAATTGCACACTCAAGCTCCTGACTGTGGCTCTCTTATCATGAAAGCAACTTACACCCTCAGCAAGTTGGCATATGATGCTCATATTACATCTCAAGACTACCTTCCTGGTGAGGACTTTTTGAAGAAGGACTTTGATGATTTTGATAAAGTCATTTCATATTTCTCCCATATTCTAGTACCTCACTGTAATGCTGCAGGGAAGATACAACAGTATTCATTTAGAGTTTCAGCTCAAAAGACTTTTTTCATTGCAAAATACATAGAGAGCCAGGTCAGCCTTAAGACAGAGACTGTGGAGACGTTAATGCCTAAGGAAGCTTATATCAGCTTTATCTCGGTGCTTCCCATGACCCTGGGAGTTGCTCGAGGAAATGCCCAGTATGATACTCTAAAGAAACATGCTCTTACTCTTGCAGCATCAGTTTTAGATGGAGAGGTTACTGAAAAGTTTGAAGATCCAATAGTTAATTATGCAGTTGAAATAATAGCTGAGAGTGGGCTATACAACAGATCAGATGATAACTTTATCTCAAAAGTGGTGAGTGTTATGAAGGAAAACAACTGGTACATTTTAGATGGAAATTTGCATCCAGATGCACTTAATGCTCTTTGTAAGTATGGTCACAGCTCAGAGGAGAGTAGAAAGAGACCACAGAAAATCTTTTTCAGCTTTCATGGACTATATGCTGAAATGCCTGGGCTTACTGATCTTTTGGCAGCAGTACGACCATTTAACATCAGGATTGGGCTAGAAATGAGTAGTAGTCTCAAGGGACTGGATAATCAGCCATTGGATAAAGCCATACAAGTACTACACAGTCGAGGTCAAGTATCAGTTGGTAAATTCAGTGGCTACCTAAAGGATATTGGGCTTTTGGACAGCCACCCCGCCACAAGACGCCTTTACAATCTCTCCCTCCGCATCCATGATCAAGGCCAGTATAACAGTCTGTACAGGTTATGCAGAGACAGCAATCATCTCAAACGGATCTTCTTACGCATCACACTTGGCTCCAGCCTCATGGTAAAAAAACTTAAGGAACTACCTGAATCTATCACCCACCTAACGATGTACATGGAAGGGGTAGATGATGAGACAGTCAATCAATCTATGGCAATCTGGAAGGCCATAAGAGGCAGCACCAAAAGGACAGGTCAGGAGAGATTGCGTTTTTGGGCCACTGAGGGTAAGATCATGACTCCTGAGGGGGCACTTAGGGTTATTGAAGCCAATCTTCCTGCAGGACATATTGAGATTCCCCTTCAGCAACCAATCAGTAGTGAATGCGAACAGAGAATTGCTGAGAAGCTTGAGAGAGCTGACTCAAAAATCATCATCAAACTCCTGGGAACAGTTCATTATCCACGGAAAGATCTGTCTTCATATGGTCCAGAAAGATCCTAAATGATCTAATCTTTCATCAAAATAATTGTAAGATGTTGCTGAATATCCACATGACTAACAATGTTGATTGAGCATTAAATAGGGGACAGTTGTGCATTTTGTATACAGTCAATCCTCACTTAGTCAAGGATAATTTCAAGCAAAATGCTATATTATTAAGTGACAAAACTTCAAGTAAGACATGCCTCTGGTCCGTGACTGATGGGTTACAAGCACAAACAACATTCATATCCGACTTCAAAACTACATTCTGATGAGTCACAAGAAACTCTGAGTGTATGAAAGAGTTTAATTCATTAGCAACTTAACCCGCCGAGTCCCGACCGGTTTTTTACCCAGCCTACCCCCAGATTCTGACCGATTTTTGACTTTTTGTTTTTTGGCTGAAACCTTCGCTTTTGGTGAGAAACATCGAAAATTCATAGTGAAATCACGATCCTGAGGTTAAAAAAATGTTGATACAGGTGTCACTCAACCTTACGTTTTCCTTTTTTTTCAGGGTACCTGGCTAAAAAAAAACAACTATGGAAGGGTTAACTAATTCAAGCCACTTTAAATTACGTATTTATTTCATTTATTTGGTACAAATTTATGTGTAGTAAAAGTCTATATTGGTTTTCATACAATAATATAGACGTTTATAAGCATTGTTCACTTACCCAAAATCACAGTACTGTATATGGCACCTTCCTTTACGACATTACCACCTCATCACTTCTGTTTGTTTCTACATCTAGCTTCTTTGTTTCTTTGTCCTCCACCTCAGGAATCACTTTCATCGTGAATTTCGTCATTGGAGAGACCGTGGGGCAACATACCTTTACTGACTAGGTTACTGCTAACAGGTGAATTGCCCAATGTGGGGGCGAGGGGGGGAAAGGGGGGTTAGGAGGGGCCAGGCAGTATCCCTGCTTGACAGCAGGTAGAGGAAGGTCTCCCACATATGCCTACCAAAAATCACCCATGAATGTTGAAAAATGTGCACACAATGGGCCTTGCAATTGCGTGACGTACGATGCACATCTTTGGGTCTGTCCACAGAAAAAAGTAGCGACATGCATCGTACGTTGTTGGGACTCGGTGGGTTAATAATTAAATAACTTCAAATGAAAGAGTTATGAATGAGGTTTAACTACACAGCTGTTCTGTACTATCTTGGCAGTGATTACTGTGGTTATGTATAGTCAGCAACAAAAGTCTTGCACAGCCCACAGTCATAGTTAAACCCTGAAGCATCAGAAGGTTCGAGCACTACTACTACTACTATCCTCTGCTTCATTCCTCAAACTTCAGATGCTTCTGGGTCAAAGTACGGGTTGCGCAGGACTTTTGCTTCTGAGTGTACACTGTGGATTCATTATGTATTTGGGATGAATCAAAGAAGTTTTATCAATTCAGTATACCAGATTCTAGATACTGGTACAGGAGATGGATGCCTGCACATGATAGCACTCATATGACCAGGCAGTAGAGTTGCCTGATTTTAAAAATGTCCCTAAATCCCATCCCAATCCCACAAAAGGAGGATGGTAGACTGAAAAAGAATGGAAACTTTGTCCCACAGTCCACCAGGCTTATGTTCAGATGACCTTGGGGTTGCAGTTACTACCAGTACTTCTACTACTGCTGCTGTTGTACTACTGTTGCTACCTGTACTACTATTGCTACCTGTACTACTATTGCTACCTGTACTACTATTACTACTAGACATTAAACATGATAACCTTGGAGGTTTTTCATTGCACTTGTGAAAACTTACCTTGATTTAGTACAGTACTGTACTTATTTTATCTTTTACAGGGAAAAATAATCAGTGCTGTTCCATAACTCATTTTACATCTCTTGAATCAAGTATCTGCAGATACTATAGCGCTCGTTTCGTTTTCGTTTCGTTTTTGAAGGCTCCAACATGCTTGCATGTGTCGTCCTTGGTCACCTAATGGCGGCTCTCCACACTGCTCGATCTCTGGCAGCCTCCCTGTTCAGTCCCTTAACCCTTAAGTCACATTTAATGACCTCGTCCCATGTCTTTCTCGGTCTACCCCTCCCAACCCCTCCCCAATATTAACACTTCTCACCCTCTGTGCCCAATTATCATCCTCCATCCTCTCCACATATCCAAACCCTAGCCTACCTCTCCTCATCACAACACCAATACACTCCAGTCCCATCCTACCCCTCAACTCTTCTATCGTAAACCCAGCCCCCCCCAGGCCTTGCACGCAGGGACGCACTGCACATCCACCTAATCATTGTCATTTCTGTATGTTTAAACCTGCGTATATCCTCTTCCTTTACTGCCCAGGTCTCGCTACCATACAGCATCACACTCCTAACACATGCTGCATACAAAGACCCCTTAGCACTTAAGGAGAGTCCTCTCAATGTCAGGAGAGGCAACAGCTCCCTGAACTTCTTCCAACCACTTCTCACTCTAGCAACCGAGCTAACTCCAGCACCACCTCCAGCACATAACATGTCTCCCAAATAACAAAACTCCTCCACACACTCAAGAGACTCACCTGCAAGTTCAACCCTCTCACGCCTAACAATCTCCACCTGCTCTCCCCGACACACCGCACACATGAAATCAGCATTATCTCGCAGTCTACCTCTAATACCACTACATCTCTTGTGCACCCATTTATCACATACACTACACAATATGGAATTACTGTACTTCCCACACCCATGTGGCAAACTGCACATGGCCACTCTCCCTCTCCTCTGATTGTACTGCCACCAACCCTAGATATCATCACTTTTGTTTTATCTGCATTTACCCTTAAGCCCTTGTACCCCATACAATCTCTCCACTTCTTAAATCTTTCCTCAGCCTCCCCTTCATTCTCCGCAATCAACACCAAATCATCAGCATACAACATCTCCCATGGGAGTCCATCTCTGAAGTCATGTGAGAGGGCTTCAAGCACCATGATAAACAACAAGGGACTCAAAACTGACCCCTGATGCACACCAACATTCACGGGAAACTCATCACTCAAAGCTCCATTCACCCTTACCTGAGTGTGAGCACCCACGTACATGGCCATAACCACCCTAACCAGCCACTCTTCCAACCCTAGCTTTCTCATTGCCCACTTCACCACCTCTCTAGGGACTCTGTCAAAGGCCTTTTCCAAATCAACAAAAACAAAATACAATTCCCTTTTCTTACCAATATATTTTTCCTGAAGCTGTCAAACAGTGGTCCCTCTGCCTGGCATAAACCCAAACTGCATCTCATTGATATTCACTCTTTCTTTAATCATACCTTCTAGAACTCTCTCCATTACTTTCATTATCTGATCTAAGAGCTTTATACCTCTGTAATTTCCCCTTTCCAGGGCATCACCCTTCCCTTTGCACACATTTACAATTACACTCTTCAGTCAATCATCTGGGACCACACACTCATATATAATATTATTTATCAGGTCAGTAACTAACCTCACCCCAGTATCTCCTGAAGCCTTCAGCATTTCGGCAGTCAACCCAGACACACCTGCTGCCTTCCCCACCCGCATCCTGCCTATTGCCTCACTCACAGTAGCAGCGTCAATCAAAGGCCAAGGGCCAAACACTGGATCAGCTGGCTCCAAACCTTCCCTATCCCAATCAAACTCCTCATTCAACAACCGGCTATAATGCTCTCTCCATGCATCTTTAATATCCTCACTGTTCACCACTACCCTTCCTTCATCATTCTTCACACACTGCTCGCCTACAATGCCCTGATTATCCCTCTTCACCTGATTTGCCACCCTAAAAACCATATTTTTCCTTCCTTCATGATTTAGATTATCAAGTAAAAGTCTCTGTGACTCAGACTTCGCCCACTGTAATAAGAAAAAAAGTAGACTCAACTATAAAACTGCTAATTGGTCTAGAACAGGACTGGTGTTACGGAAAACACAGAACACATGGGAAAAATAGCTTATTGTTAACACTGTCCCCCAAGTCACCCCAAATGACCTCCCAAGCCTACCTAATTACCTCACACTGGCTGCCTAAACTATACAGTACCAAACAATGATAAACAATTAAAAACATACTGTTCTGTAACTAACCTGAAGTGTGAGGGTAGACCACACCATCACTCAGGCCACACCATCATTCATACCTTCACCTAGACCACACCATCACTCAGACCATACCATCATTCATACCTTCACCCA
>JAGKTI010018185.1:0-10054 GCA_018397915.1 Birgus latro | reverse complement strand
TTATGCAAACTGAGATGACTGGATCCCAAGAGTTGAAGCGTCACTCAATTGTGCAATTAATAAATCCATAGGAGATACACCTCATTTCATCATTTACGGGTCTGACAAACGTCTCCCTTACGAAACGTTAGAAGGCGAGCAAATTCTCATATATAATTATGACAATTATCCTAAACTTCGCTTACGTGAATTTAAAGAAATACACACATGGGTAAAGAAACAGTTAATGATGTCTAAGGAAGAAATGACAGATTCATTCAATCAGAAGGCAAAAGAATCAAACATCAGCATAGGTGATATTGTCTATGGCCTCATTCACACTAGAAACAACAAACTGTCACCAAAATTTAAAGGCCCATATAGAGTAATAAGAGAAGAGCTAATAAGGCAGTGATTAAGTCACTATCGAGGGACGAAGAAAAAGAAATACATATTGATCATTTAAAGAAGGTCACAAGAAACTTAGCTTGCAACTATAAAGCACCGAACACGACCGAAAATCCTAGTACACACTGTGAAAATAAGCCTGAAGCAATAAACATATCAGAATAAATTGCGGTCGCATACCAAACAGACAAACATAGGTGCAACCAATACAGCTCTCACCGTAACAAGGCATTTACGTGACTTAGGAATCGATTTAGACTCCTTTTATAGGTAAGAATGGATATCTAATACAGTGGTTCTTTCGGTAGGTAAAGATGAGGCGAATAATTCCATGGATCATGTTCCTGTTGATATCAAGAGGATCACCTCACTTGCATCCTCAACATATAATACGGCAGGGGTGCCTGATCGCCCCAACAGCCTCAACGTCAGTAGTACAAGACATAATAAGTACTGAAATTAGTCTGGACGTACTGCAAGATATACCATTGATGTTACAGAAAATATCAGGACCACTCAGAACTCTGGAAGTGGTATTAACACGCCCTTCTTCACATGATCACCCCACGCAGGAGGTAGCTGAATTAATTAAATTAACTGACTGGAAGCTAGAACAGGCTAAGCACGTAATGATCACCATGATCCAGGACATCCCATTAGCTGGGAGTAACACACTTGGGACAGGAAACATCATCACGAATACACGTAACAGACGCGGTCTGTTCGACTTAGGTGGAGCAATTTTAGGGAACATTCTTGGACTAGCTACAGAAAATGATCTAGAAGAAATAAATAACAAATTTAACAAAATAGCACAAGTTCTCTCATACCAACATAAGTTGGCTGACACTCAGAACACCTTAATGCTGATGATTTTAAAGAACCTAAGGAAAGCAGAAGCATCAACTCTAGGAATTGTGGATAAAGTAAATGCACTAGAAGGTAACAATACACTATTCCAACACTTCTCAGTGATCATGGAACATATTGACTTAATAATACTACAGTTGGACAGCACCAGGGCTCAGTATCAGTCTTTCATGAAAGGAATTGCTAATGCAGGTAACGGAAGGATCACTATTAATTTACTACCCATTCACAACCTCAGGCAAATCATTAATCAAGGCATACATAAGCATGGTTTGAAACCTTTGTTTGAGGAAAGAAATTTAATGTTATATTATCCATACTTGGAAGCAACACTGATAACAACAACAATAGTAGTCCATGTACCGTTCGTAACAGATGACTTTTTCACAGTCTATCAAGTATAACCTTTTCCTTCTAAGAAAGATTACTCATTAGTCACCACCAACATCAAAACAGAAGTCATCATGGTTCCCGAGAAACAGGACGCCGTAGCTTTCACTAGTGACAGAGCAAAAGAACACAAATGTCGCGCATCATTACATGCATTTCATCTTTGTCCTGCGTACATCTTCACGTTTCAGCCAGCTGAGACAGTCCCTTGTGAAATGGCTATCATAAAAAATCATGACATCCCTCATCATTGCAACTTCATATTTGCGCCAGATAAACTCATTCATCTTCAACGCATTGGACATTCACAGTTCTTCTACTTCACTCAAAATACATCTGTTTTTGTGACCTGCCCAGATACATCTCCAGCCCATACATCAGCATTTGGTTTATACATCTCACCAGATTACTGTGCAGTCTTGACACCTACATTATCCACCTTGCCCACTAAAAACCATTATGCCATTCTCAACCACACACACAAGTACTTCCAGCCATTGCCTAGGATGAACTTAAATGCAAGCTCATACATTAAGTTGACTTCACCCAAGTATGAAGCCATGCAACTAATAAATCAGACAATACAACCTTGGGAAGAATACAGTAGGATTATGTTTAACCCATATTATGTATACAGCCCAGCTCCAGCCTTCTTTGTGATTTTCTCCATCATATTTGTTGTATTACTTTTGGCCATGCACAGAATGCAAGCGAGAATTGCTAACCTGGAATCAGTGTTTTAAGAACTGTTCTGTACAAGTGAGACAAACTGTGTAAATAGTGTATATACTTCACTTAATTTACAAGCTGATTGTAATATGTATTAATATATTAAGGACAATATTTCTTGTCGTTGGTACGACAGTGGGCATGACCGAGCGATATGTAGATATTATATAGGCATTAGTATATATCTCATAACACAATGTACAGGATGTAGTGTCTGATTTCACATGATATTTGTACACAGTTTGTTGTCCCAGACTATCAAGAATCCTAACATATGATGTTTCTCAAAATATCCTCGTAGTCTAAGCAAGCAAGAAACTCATGATGTATTCAAACACGTGGAAGCCCACAGGAGATCGATTAGACACTACTACTTACCTAAACATCCTTTCCCACCTGTATATAATGGGAGAGAGAAGCCCATCACATCAGAAAGGGAGAGAAGGGGATAGAGTATGCCCGAGAGCACAATTAGGGCAAAGTAAGGAGAAAGGGAGACTGGCCGTCACGCTAAGATCATTGTAAATCGCTATCAAGATAAATCTACAATAAAACTCAGTAACCCAAGAGTCCTGTAACTCACCTTCGTTGATAATACGTCTCATGACTTTATTCTGGTTGCATTAAATAACCCATCATCGACTTCCCAACAAGTACCTCCGACCACGCTACCGAGAGTATGTCCTCAGTGGTCTGCTGGGAAGTCTGCCTGGCGTACCTCATTGACGTTATTGTCTGTAGCAAAACGTGGGCTGATCACCTGCACCGCCTCCGACAGGTGTTTCAGCGAATACGCCAGGCCGGGTTGAAACTCAAACCCACTAAATGTGTCCTAGCTGCCCGCTCTGTCGCTTTCCTAGGACACATTGTCTCGGGGAAAGGCATCTCCCCAGATCCTGACAAGCTGAAAGCCATCGCCGACCAGCCTCTTCCACAGGACGTCCACCAAGTCCGTGCCTTCTTGGGGCTCGCGTCGTACTACCGGCGGTTCATCAAAGGATTCGCCGACCTTGCGAAACCGCTCCACGACTTCACTAAGAAAGGCGAGCCCTTCGTCTGGAGCAATGACCGAGTCGCAGCATTTCACTCCTTAAAGGAGAAGCTTGTTTCCTCCCCCATCGTCGCTTTCCCAAATTACGACCTCCCCTTCAGGTTATACACTGACGTCTCCCTGGGTAGCCATAGGCGCCGTCCTGGCACAGGTCCAGGAAGGGCGCGAACACATCATAGCTTGCGCCAGCCACACCCTAAACCCTGCCGAACGAAATTACGCCGCTAACAAGCGCGAATGTTTGGGTATTGTCTGGGCCCTCGACTACTTCAGGGCCTACCTATCTGGCACCAGGGTCACCGTCATCACAGACCACCAATCCCTTTAGTGGCTTCAGCAATCAGCCACCCAGAACGCCCAACTCCTCCGCTGGCATGAAGCGCTCGAGGAGTTTGATTACGAGATTGCTTACCAGCCCAGGAAATTGCACACCAACGCCGACGCTCTCCCCCGTCTGCCATTACGATCGCTCCTCCCTCAATCCGAGCTGATCCAGCACTGGCAGAATCGAGATCGGCCTTCCTGGATTCCCCAGCATCTATTCTCAAAACACCTGCAAGGGGACCAACTCTTCACGCCATTGGGCCACATTGTCCTTGATCCGGACTCCGCCGTGGGCATCCTCACCCACCTCCACTCGGACAATGGAATCCACCTGGGTACGAAGAGGTTAACTCAGGTCTTCAAGGACCTCTATTGGGCCACCAACCCCACTACCCTCGCCCAGCGTGTCACTCAGGCGTGTCGAGCATGCTGCCTAGGGAAAGACATCACCCATACGGTGGGTCCTACTGGCAAGATCTCTGCCCACAAACCCTGGCAGTTTTTGTCTGTCGACGTTGTCGGACCCCTGCCACCTAGGTCTGGCTACCAATACATCGTCACATTCGTCGACGTTTACTCCAAGTTGCTGATCGCTTGTCCAGCTAAGGAACACACTGCCATCGCCATAGCCGACGCCCTCATGCGCCACGTCTTCCCCTACTTTGGCGTTCTCCAGGTCATTCACTCCGATAATGCCCCAGAGTTTACGGGACAAATATGGAAAGAACTATCCACCCTATTCGGGTTCCCCATTTCCCACTCCTCCCCTTACTGGCCCCAAGGAAATGGGGTATGCGAAAGGAGCCATCGGACCCTCCTAAACCAAATCAGAACCCGAATCCAAAGTGCCTAAGACCAAGAATGGCCTGCCCACATCAAGATCGTCCAATGGGGAATGAACACCTGCCCCCACGATGACGGCATCACCCCCCACGAGCAAGTTTTCGGAGAGGCGCCCCTCCTCCTCTCTCTCTGACAGCAACTCCAACCCCCCGCTCATTCCCCACCCACGGACCCCTTATATCACCTGAAGCGCCGCCTACAACACCTGCACGCGCACCAGGACGCTCAAGCCGATTCCTCTCCTGCTAACCCTTACGAACTAGGTGACGAGGTTTTCGTTGCCCTTCTTCCCACCCCCAATAAGGTTGCCCCTCGTTTTATGGGGCCCTATACCATCACTAGAGTCCCCAACCCCTTCCAAGTCGTCGTCGACTGCAACGGAACCTCCCGCACCTACAGGAATCGCCACGTCTGCCCCGCCCGGGACTCCCCAACCCCCGCCGCTCCCTCCTCAACCACTCGAGCAAGTTCAACACTGCCCGCTCCCCATGATGAGCCTTTTCTGTACTATTCATCCCCATCCCCTTCCTCATCGGTTTCCACCGCCCCCTTGCCACTCGAAACTCCTGCACCACGCCTGCGCACTACACTCACCCCACCACCACGCTCCCCCGCTGCCCGCTCCAAGTGCTCAGCACACGCCTACCGGAAATTCCACACCGACCACCCCGTGCTCCGCGCCCAGCTTAACCTCTACCCCACCAACCACGGCAACCAACCACACCACGCCACCTCACATTCCGCCCGCCCCCACTCCACCTTCCCTTTCCTCGTCGCCGCCCACTCCACGACTAACCACCACCACTACCCGTTCTGGGCGTATCTCACGCCCACCAGCGTGCTACACCTCAACCCCTATGCCCACCCCTTTGCCCAGTAACAGCCAACCGCCCACCCCCCCCCTCAATCCCCCCCCCATTACCCTTCCTACTCCGCATCTCGCATGGAAAAACCTGCCCCGCCGCACTCCCGGGGAACACCGCCCCCACACTCCACCGGTAATATAAACCGCACAGGGCTACCTCTAGCCAGCATTCACCTCCAAGACACCACCACCACCATGCGTGTCACAAGAACCACTTGGATCCCCACCTTCGGGCGACATCAACGTGCCAGAAGCACACAACACCTGCTGCGGCTTCTCCAGCAGGCAAACCACACTTCCACTCTGCGTGTCGCCTACGCCCACCACCAAAACGCCAATGTACCAACTGACCACTGGACTACCTTCCTAAGTCACCTTGACCCTATCCACCAAACGGCCAACACCAACCTATACCACCTCCAGTCATGGGGTCGTGACTTTGTTACTGAGGAGGGTGATGAAATACAGGAGTTAGGGGTTGGAGCCACAGACAACATGACGGCCGGAGCAGACGACACCAGCACCCCCAATCCCCCCAGTACCACCGGGGGACCGCTGCTGACACATAGCGGCTGGGAACAGGAACGGCGCACCTGTATCACTTCCTGGCGCCCCTCTTGCACCCAGGTGGTGACCCGGAAAGGTAGCAGTCGCCGGCACCTAGTCTCCGGCCGGAACTCCACTCACCAGGTAAGAGGTGGAGTTTACAACTCCACGCAACGCCGCGGTATCGGCCACAGTCGTACCGGGTACGGGGAAGAACCGGCCACAGTCCGTTCCCCAGTTGCATCCCCGCCACAGGGCCGCGGCAAGGACGGGTGTCGGCTGGGCAGGACAGGCCATAAGTCGTCCGTCTCCTGTAGGCATTCCCCCCAGAGTGGCGCTGCAGTATCGGCCATAAGCCATACTGGGTACGAGGCAGGATCAGCCACAGACCGTCCCTCTGCCACTAGTGCTCCCAGCTCACCGGTACGGGCCATTAGCCGCACCAGAGCTACCACCTCCTGTGCCCTTCCGACATCGGCTATAAGTCACATCGGGCCAGAGGTAGGGCAGGCCATTAGCCGCACTGAAGCTGTTGTCCCCTGGGCCACCCAGACGTTGGCCATAAGTCATGTTGGGCCAGAGGTAGGGCAGGCCATTAGCCGCACTGAAGCTGTCGTCCCCTGGGCCACCCAGACGTCAGCCATAAGTCACATCGGGCCAGAGGCAGAGCAGGCCACTAGCTGTCTTGAAGCTGATGCCCCCTGTGCTACCACGACGTTGACCATTAGTCACGTTGGGCCAGGTGTAAAGCAGGCCACCATCCGCTTCTCTCCTACAGGAGGACCTGCAGCCAGAGAGGACCCTTCACCCGAGCCGTGGCAAGGCCTCACACGAGGTCTTGGTTCCCTGCAACTCCACCAGGGTGAACAGTGGCCGAAGCAGAGTCCCTGCAGACCCCGCAGCCAACGACAGACCCTGTCCACTACTCCCCCGGCCCGAGGTTCCCATGAGACGACCCTGTCGGTGACACCGCCCTCTAGCAGTTGCCGCAGTCCAGCCGTCCTGGGTTCTAGTGCCCTGGGTCCTCAGTTGCCCCAGGAGTTGCCCCGAACGCCAGGGCGTGACTCACCTGTGGGCGAGGCCTCCCTGAGTCTCTCCCAGACTCGACGACAGGCCTGTCTTCTGGCTCTCTTCGGGCCAAGTCCCTAGCCCCACGATTACGTGTGGGGCCCTGTCCAGGGGTGCGCCACTCTGCCCTTCCTCCGGATGGAGGAATCAACCTAGGGCCCACCAGTGGTAACAAAGTGAATGGACTTTACATATGTGTGTGCTCTTTCGACCCAGATATTTGTGTGCATTAACGTATACATTACGAGTGATCCCCTACAGTGTATTCTCGAGTTAAGTGACCAGGAACCCAGAGTATAAGATTGGACGAGCCTAATAGCTAAACGTGGCCTGACCTATATCCTGGGTAGAGTCCCATGTCTCGAACTGTCTTTGTGACCAGCAGAACATTAATATTGTGTCGGTTGTGCCATTCCCTTGTTATCGACACTTTCCCTCCTCAACCCACAGGCACATGAGTGAAACACCTCAGTGACCAACAGAAGGAGTACATGTTATTTCCATCGTGCCTCCCCTTTGTGCATTAAACATCCACCCACCCCCATGTCCAGGCACGTTAGTCAGGGTATACCAGAATATCGCAGTCCCCCCTGCCAGTGATCACTACGGGCAACTCTACCTGAGATAGACTTCCGGCCAACAGGTATCTGACACAGGTGTAAATGTAGCTCATATACAGTGCCGTCCAGTGCTATACGGTTTGGGAAATTATAGTAAATTCATTCCTGTGTCTTAAATTATAAGTGTATTGTATGTGCCATAAGTGTTGGGTAAATAGTACCATACTTCTACCAGTCGGTATAGTGACAGATTCCATTTGTGTTAAAAGTTAACCCATCCCCGACCAACCCAGTTGTAATATATTTGTAATGTACTATTGTCCTTGGGAAAATATCTGGAATACATGTGTGTAATACTTACTGCCTTGTTTTTGTGTCCAGTCCTACTCTTTGGAGTTACCTCCCGGTCTAGAATAGGGACCCGCTGTAGCCTGCGTATTTGAGGGCGAGAAACCGACCCACAAATACGTAGCATAATACTGGGCAATCTCCAAAAGTCCCGCTAGAATACCGCAGTCACCCCCCCCCCCCCTTCAGTGATCACTGCGCGGCGGACTCTACCTGAGATAGACCCGGCCGACAGGTGTCTATGACAGGTATTAACGTAACTTATATACAGTGCCATCCAGTGCTATACGGGCTTGGTAAATTGTAGTAAATTCATTCCTGTGTCCTAAATCATAAGTGTATTTTTTGTGCCTTAAGCGCTGGGTAAATAATACCATACTTCTACCAACCGGTATAGTGACAGACTTCCAGTCAAGTAAAACCTTGTGTTAAGTTGTTAACGCATCCCCGGCCAACATAGCCTGTATTATATTTGTTGATGTACTATTGTCTCTGGGAAGATATCTGTAATACATGTGTGTAACAATTACCCCCTTGTTTTTGTGTCCAGCCCTATTCCTTAGAGTTACCGACCCGGTCTGGAATAGGGACCCGCTGTAGCCTGCGTATTTGAGGGCGAAAAACCGACCTGCAAATACGTAGCATAACAATTAGTGTGTACATTATGATTACCGTAATAGCCATGGATGTATCTTTAGTATAGTTATCCTAGACCAGTGGTTCTCAAATTTTTTGGTATCGTTACCCCCGGCAGTGCTGTTATAGATCACCATTACCCCTACCCCATTCCTCTTCAGTTATGTGAAGTTAAATGAAAGAAAAATATTGGAATGCTTAATTTTTATTGCATTATATATGTAAGAAATTAATTTTACTTAAGAAATAAAGAATTTATTTCATTCATTGTTTATTATTTATCAATTTACTCCAAAGAACTAATACTTTTAGAAAGTGCCTCGTTACCCTCCAGAAACGGCTTCATTACCCCCACGGGGGCAGTTACCCCCAGTTTGAGAGCCACTGTCGTAGACGAACATTACCATTACTCCGTTCTCTATTCTGTCTGTGGGAGTCGTGAGAATGGGACAGCGCGCGGCGGCACACAAATATGTATTGTTTTTGAAGGGCGTACACCCTCCATATTTATCCTTGTCCTAGATACAGTTTTGTTTAGTACCAAACTAGCTGTCACCCGGGTAGGAGAGCGCGGTCCCTTGTCCCTTTAAATCCACTCTGTTACCCGATCAGGGCAACACGATGTATTTCAACATACCAATAGTGCTTATATAGAGTTTTTGGGCACTATTGTGATTAGATTTGGTGTTTGCAATAGGAGATTTAGGTGTTTGCGAAGCATTTGTGGCAGTTATCAGCCGTTGAACCAACGAAGATTTTGCTACTGTCTAACCCTGGCCCCAGAACTACACTACCTCTACCCTTCACCAAATGTGAGTATTCATCTATGAAAAGAGTGTCAGTGTATCATGTCAATATAGTTTTCAATACCTAGTGTGCAAGGAAATAGTGAAACAGTGCACTAAGTTAGAGGGAGGCAGGAAGCAGCTCTATAGTCACGAAATGGCGTGAGTACACTAGTTTTTTTGCATTTTTCTCGAAAACTGTTAGGCTTAGGAGAACCGTTCGGGTCTTAAATGAAAGCTCATAAAATTCTCCATAAGATGATTAAATAAAAAACACTGTCGAGAAAAGTTTTTCACGAGCTCCCTGAATAAAAAATCTTGTCTGTCGGAAATTGATGTTAATTTTTCACTTATTGCTTGAAAACCATACCTCATCAAACTGGGAACTGTCCCATTCGAAAGCTAATAAAATTCTCGTTTTATTTATCGTATAACATGTAGAGATAGGTTAGTAAACACTGGAGTTATGATGTTGGGAAAATGAGATGAATGTTTATTCACAGCGCCCTAACGTACGTATAGTGTTTTTTTTCTTTTTTGCTTATCATGTAGAACAAACATTGACGAATTGGAATATGTAGGTTATGTGGCATAATAAGTAACTCTGGGTGGTGAAAATAAGCCGAGAATACACGATTTTGGCACGCACAGA
>JAGKTI010018184.1:0-17116 GCA_018397915.1 Birgus latro | reverse complement strand
AATTTTGAAAAGGAAGTGTAGTGTGTAGCGTGTATGTAGTTTGGTGTTGACAGTTAGAGAAACTTGTATTGGAAAGCATGCTGGTCTACTCTCTGTGTAACTGAGACACTGAAAAAGTTCAGCAAAGGAGGATGGTCAGGAACAAGTCCTGAGGGCTGATGAAACGGGAGCTCCAGCTCTCCCTGTCATCAGCTTTCCATCCTCCTTGGGAGTACTGCCCTGCTCGACTGGTGCTACAGTCTCCTCCTGGAGGCTGAAACTGATATGTTGCCAGCTAATCTTGATTAAAGGTAACTGCTCAGAAGTATGCGGGGAGGTGATGGAAACTATCATCCACTCACCTGAAGCAATGCTAGCTACTCCTTGCTCCATCTTTATCATCCCATTTCTTTGTCTGCCCTCCTAGCTTCCTATTTCTCCTATCTTTCCTGTTACTTTTTATCAGTCTTTTTTCCACCTCAGGCGACTCTACACTAAGTGAAAAGCCTAATATTTCCTGTAATCCACGACCCATTTACAGTGCTAGGCAGTAACCATATAACCAAATAATGTGGGAATGAGGAACCTAATATGGTGCCCCTGTTACCAGAATTGCGATGCAAGTGCGGCATCCATCCAGAACCAAACATCTATTCTCTTAGCTGAAAATCGCCACAGTGAGGCGCTGTCTGCCGCAAATGTATATCGGTGTATGGCACAGGACGGCCCCACAGGGGAGGTTACTTGCCTGGTGTTAATGGGTCTGCTCGGCCAGACTAACCGGGGTTACTCTGTAATGACGAGAATTTTTGCTGCCACCAGTCTAACTGACACCAGTGTAACAATCAGAATTAGCAACCAGTGTAATGATGAAAATTTTAGTGTTAACAGCGTATTGATGAAGAATTAGTCACCAGCGTAATGATCAGAACCTTGGAGATTATAGGAAATAGGGTAGCATGATCTTATTGACACTGTAGAGATTATGGGAAATGGGGTAGCGTGATCTTATTTGGCAGTGCGTGAGCAGGTAGATATTAGTACCCCATGCGGACCACTCAATTTCGTCTGTACCACTCCTTAGAGGATAGCAAAATTCAAACTCGAAGTGACTTAACCTAAGATTTACTAAGTATTAAGAACTGAAAGGCAAATTACTCTTTGAACTGTGAATGAACGAGCAGACAACGTATTATCAGGATCTATATCTTCAGGAATAAGAATCTTCACATACCAAATCAATATTCAAAATGAGACTAATACACATGAGACTAAGTATAATCAGGATCTATATCTCCAGGAATATGAATCTTCACAAATAGAATTACCATAAAAATGATACTGATGTACTTGAATATAGGAATCCTGTGGTCTCTGACGGACTCTTCGGGAAGAAACCTAAAACTCCCAGGGCTCAATATACACCATACCCCAAAATCATGTGCAAAATAGACACAGTATTCAAATGGAAGTATTCAAATGGACACAATATTCGAGTGGATCAATATTCAAGTGGATTAATATTCAAATAGATCAATATTCAAATGGATCAATATTCAGTATTCTCTTAGGGCTAAATATGTATAATGACTAAAAAAATCTTTTTCAACTAAACACTGTATACAAATGGATGGACTAGCCGATATTCTCTTGGATTTCATGAACTAAGAAAGGGCAGAATTTAGTGTGCACAGGCGTTAGGCAGTGCCTAAAACCCAAGCCAGGTGGCTTCAGATATGCTCGACCTGCGAACGATATGGAGATAAGCGGCGATCTCATTAATCAATACAGGAGGGATCAGGGGAAATATCATCAATTGAACTCATTAACGTATATGAGGATTTACATTACACGAGTGAGAAAGAGAGGGGGGGGGGGGAGAGAGAGAGTTTAGCACTAACCTGTGAATGATACAGAGAGAAGCAGTCTGGCACTTTCGCGCTGCTCCAGATCTCATTTACACGACTGTCACAGAATCGGGAATTGGCTAAAACTTTAACTAATTGCTTGCAATAGTAATATCTCTTCTAAGATTTATAAACAATGCAAAAAATACGTCTGCACTCGGCTTACATAGAAAAATGATTTACGATGTTTAAAATTTGTGTGATAGGTGTACAGGAACTTTAACCATAAAGCCAAAACAAATAAGAATCTGAACAATTTATCACCAAGCTGGTTTATGGTCTTATAAATGACTGGCAATACGACGTCAAATATATAAATTTTGCGCTTCACAAACGACTTGTCAGGGGGAAAATGGGATTATACTTTATATAATAAATAAATGTGAAGCCAGATGCCACGAGGGAAATGAGAATAACCCTCTGGTCGATCATCACGAGAGAATCGACTCGTGAAATCAAATAGTGATTTCACTTTTATGCTGGCTTACTTCGCCAATTCTCTGGAGTCAAGAATTTATAGACTTTCTCAACAGTACACAGTAGAGACTAGACGCTCAAGAAGGCTGTATTACTGTACTGTTGGCCTGAGAAAGTTAGTTCACCCCTTAACATTAAAAAAAATCTATATAATAATAATAAACAGGATCTTGGCTGAGCCAAACTCCTAGTTGGCACAACGGATTGAAGAATTAATACTAAGAGCTGGCCTAAGTACCAGTCGTGATTAATATAAGGAGTTGTGCTAACTTGCAGTAGCAAAAGTGTACTAAATATGTGGGGGAAATCAAACACGACTGTTACATTTAACAAAGCTCAAGAAAATGAACTGTAAATTTATTAATTACATGAAAATAAATTTACGTTACATGAATCTATTCAAAATCAAGAAAGAGAAATGCATTCAATCAAGCACTCAAACAAATAACTAAATAAAGCACTGAGCTAAATAACTTTAGCCTAGGAAAAACAAAAGAAATACTAATCAATAGAAATGAGACCGCCGCTAATACAGTCAATCACCAGGCTGGTGGGAGCTTCGGAAATTCACGCCGATACAGCCGAGACTTCTGAGACCGCTAAGGAAAGAGACCCGCTCAAGCTTTACGCACAGTACTTCCACTCTCCTTGACTGTCACTGGGACGACTGACTGTGTTTGAGTGTCCAGCGAAAGGGATGTGTGAAAGAGGCGTGGCCAAATAATGGCCAGGGAGGCAAGTACAAGGAAACGACAATTCAGAAATTATCGCTCAGAAGAATGCACTGTCTGTACATAAAGACAGTCGCTCACGAGGGAATGACGAAAGTTTTGAAAAATTGATGCAAATATAAGTACACGAGCGGACGGTTAAGGGAATGGCGAATTCTCACGGATTTCAGAACTATTCATCGTTCCTACAAATCACCCGATGTCACGATTTACAATACATAATTTCACGATGTAGGAAATTCTTGATATTATGCCCCTGGAAAATCAATATTTTCCTTTGAAAAATTTAACTATATATATATATATATATATATATATATATATATACACCCTAGCTCAGTCACACAAGATTCAAACTGTGGTGTGTTTACTATCCTGTTACAGGAGAAAAGCACTGTCGCCTATGAGCGTAAAAAACTCGTATTTACGTTAAGAGAACAAAGCTTGAGGGAAAAACTGCGTGACGATGGTGAAAAATCCTGTACTCAGGTCAAACTGAGCGAAAATTTGCTACATTTACATTGACAACTAATTGTTATGTAGCGTGGTGTATGTGATACACGGTGTATGTGTAACAGTTGTAGTGTAACTGCACCTATGTGTAAAGTGATAATGATACAAATTAATGCAATATTAAAGGCAACGAGGGCAGAGGAGAAGAGGTGGCAGCGTGCGGCAGAGACAATCAATGGACCTGCACATCAAAACTGCTTCACCCGCCAACTGTGCCTGTGGAATGAGTCAGGGTGGAGCATCAATAGTGTCAATGTGACAATAATTTGTATTAAATTACAATTACCATCCACCCAACAATCAATCCATATACAATAGAAAGTACACTTTAGCTGAAAATCAATTGAGAGCAAGTTTCGTACATTTGAGGTCGCTATTATTTTCTTAATACTTGCCCTTTATAACCTATACTTATGGCTAATAAAGGGCTTGTCATCGGTGTCCGGGGTAGGGATCGCCACAACTGCCCATTCGTCATCAGTGTCCACGGTTGGGATCACTGTGACTGCTCACTTATAACTATACTTACTGCTAACAAAGGGCTCGTTGTCGGTGTCTGTGGTTGGGATCGCCACGACTGCCCGTTCGTCATCAGCGCCCATGGTTGGGATTGCCGTGACTGCACACTTATAACTATACACTTATAGCTAATAAAGGTAAGTCAAGAATCCCTATGCAAACTTGGGCAGGTCGCATTTTAACACCCAGCATGGGTCTCAACACTCATTTGGATTTTGTGTATTCTCCGGGAATCCTCAGAGAGGCCCACAGCTCGAGACACACCACAAGGTAATTCAAACACAGCCTCAGATTGCCTCTGAGGGGGTCTCGAACTTCCCCCTTAACCTACGGTACATACAGTATGTACAAGCCCTACACTTATGAATAATAAGGGCCCGTCGTCGGTGTCCGTGGTTGGGATCACCGCGACTGCGCATTCGTTATTGGTGTCCACGGTTGGGATCGCCGTGACTGTGGACTTATAACCTAAGGCACATATGTATGTACAGACCCTAGACATTTTATGTCCTGTGGGGCCAGTGGGTGAGACGTCAGGTCTGCACTCACTTTACCACTACCCTCTCTCTCACGCGACTCAGAGATTATGGGCGTGGATTCAAACGGCGCAGGAAGGACACGTTCCTGAATGGTGGTACATTGACACGCATTGCAGGAGTGCACGTAACTATTTATTTCCTGTCCCATTCCCGTCCAGAAAAAGTCAGCACAGATACTGCCTTGGGTTTTCTTTTTGCCCATATGACCTCCTGATGCTGAGCAATGACCCCATTCTAACACTGCTTGGCGATACTTCGTGGGAACGACAAACTGCAGTCGAACCTCGCCCTGGGGTGTTCGTGACTCACGGTAGAGCCGTCCTTGTTTGCAAAGGAACCTGGCTTGTCCACCCTGTGAATACTTGGTCATTTACCATTTTGTTTCTTCCGCACAACAGCAAGTGTCAGGTCAGACTGTTGTTCTTGGACAACATCTTGACTACAAATCAGATCTTGTGGCAATGCAATGGCCACCGGGGTGACACGATTTGGAGCTTTGGCCATGGCTCGTATTACTGCAGCCGAAGTCTGAATAGTGACATCTACAGTGAAACTATACTTGGCACCTGGTATGTTGCCTATAATGAGGTCAAACATAGGTTCTTGCATGACAACTGCAACTGTTGAACCTGTGTAAAAGGGAGATGCTACCTGGATACATGCCTCAGGGAACAATCTCACTAATCCGTCAATAAGCTGAGCTTGGATCTGTCTGCCTGTATATTCTTCAGGATGAATAAGATTCTGCCTGACAGTGCAACCTGAGGAACCATTGTCTCTCAGAACATTAACAGAAACACCTCCCACAAACTGTGGCTGAACAAGGAAGGCACTGTTACCTGTGGGAGGGCCTGTGGAGGAAGTGGGCAGCCATTGATAAGGCTGCATGGCACACAACTCTTCAAAAGTGACAGGACTATATACCTGAGGGGTTGTACCCGAACTAGGTGCACGAGGAGTCGTACTCTGACTAAGTGCGCGAGGGGTCGTACCCGAACTAGGTGCACGAGGAGTTGTACTCACCATCTGGGGATCTGGAGCGTTGACAGCCTGTGGAGGAGAGTTCACAATCTGAGGGGGACTAGTGAAATGTCAAGGAGGACCTGTGCTGGTGGGGACGCACCATCATGCGCCTGTCGGGGAATGAAGGCTGCGTTTGCCTCCTGCCTCCGATACACTGGGGCTGGTGCTGTAAAGGTTTGTCCCTCTCGTCTATTGCATGGCTGATACTGCTGCTGTTTGGGATACTTGTTGTACCTTTTCCAAACAGGTTGCTGCATATTCTGTCCATGGTCCTTCTGCGATTTGCCTGGACTATGACCATTATTCTGAAAATGGTTCAGTCTGCGATTGCTTACCAGACTTAACAATATCTTTCTTATTCCATGGCTGTTGCCTACAGGTTTGGTACCCATGCGCAGTAAAGAAAGCATCAGCCTTTTCCACCATTTGGTTTGCATCCATCACTTTGCACATCTTGAGCTGGGCCATAAGCTCAGCAGGTCACGACTTTTCCAGGTGTGTGCGCAGCACAAGGTCGATTATTCCCTCTCGCGTGCTAGGAGTCTCGTCCTTCTCCATCCACTCGCCTAAGTATGCTGTGAGATGGTCAAGGAACTGTACAGTTGTCTCCTTTTCCTGGAGATGCGCCTTCACGAGTTGATTCCTAGCGTCATCAACGGTAAGACCGTACGTTTTGATAAGTTTGGTCTTCATCATCTCGTACATGAGATTATCTTCACGAATTCTATGGAGAATGTCGAGGGCACAACCCTCAAACAGGCTAAGGAACTGAAGCCGCTTAGCTGCCTCATCCAGAACGTGCAGCATTGCCATGTCTTTGAAACAAGCTGTGAATGGCTCGATTCGCTCGCCTTCCTTGTAAGAAGGAAGCTTGAGATGTGGAGTTGCTAGAACAGGTGCTGGGAGAGCACTCATGGAGCTTGGGTTGGCTGCACCCGATGTGCCTGAAGCCAAGGAGTCTCGCTTCAGCTTCAATACTTAAAGCTCGTGTTTCTCATGTGCCACGCGCGCTTGTGTTCACGTTCTCGCTCTCGTTCCTCATGCTCACGCTCCTTCTTGCATTCCTCATGCTCACGCTCCTCGTGTTCCTCGCGCTCACGCTCTTTCTCACGTTCCTCGCACTCTTTCTGACATTCCTCGTATTCACACTGTTCTTTTTCGTGCTCACGTTGTTCTCGCTCGTGTTCACACTGAATTTTCCGCTCTTCACGGGCAGCATTCTCACGCGGTAGCACGTACTTTTTTATTTCCTGGGGGTTAGTAAGCCCCCATATCCTTGGCTTCCTGCAGGTATGTACTGTTTTCCATGATGCTCAGATTGAGAGTAACTAAAGACAGATTGATATGCTGGCTGGTGTGCAGCATTCTACCTAGCTAAGAGTGAGTGAGTGTTTTCGGTAATAATTTCAAAGCTAGGAGTTTATATCCTGGCGAGGTCGCCAGATGTCAGAGGGAAAATGGGATTATACCTTATATAATAAATAAATGTGAAGCCAGATGCCACGAGGGAAATGAGAATAACCCTCTGGTCGATTATCACGAGAGAATTGACTCATGAAATCAAGTAGTGATTTCACTTTTATGCTGGCTTACTTCGCCAATTCTCTGGAGTCGAGAATTTATAGACTTTCTCAACAGTACACAGAAGAAACTAAATGCTGAAGAAGGCTGTATTACTGTACTGTTGGCCTCTGAGAAAGTTAGTTCACCCCTTAACATTCAAATAATAATAATAATAATAATAAACAGGGTCTTGGCTGAGCCAAACTCCTAGTTGGCACAACGAATTAAAGAATTAATACCAAGAGCTTGCCCAAGTACCAGTCTGATTAAAATAAGGAGTTGTGCTAACTTGCAGTAGCAAAAGTGTACTAAATATGTGGGGAAATCAAACACGACTGTTACATTTAACAAAGCTCAAGAAAATTAACTGTAAATTTATTAATTACATGAAAATAAATTTACGTTACATGAATCTATTCAAAATCAAGAAAGGGAAATGCACTCACACTCAAACAAATAACTAAATAAACCACTGAGCTAAATAATCTTAGCCTAGGAAAAACTAAAGAAATACTAATCAATAGAGATGAGACTGCCGCTAATACATTCCATCACCAGGCTGGTGGGAGCTTCGGGAATTCACGCCGATACAGCCGAGACTTCTGAGATCGCTAAGGAAAGAGACACGCTCAAGCTTTACGCACGGCACTTACACTCTCCTTGACTGTCGCTGGGATGACTAACTGTGTTTGAGTGTCCAGCATAAGGGATGTGTGAAAGAGGTGTGGCCAAATAATGGCCAGGGAGGCAAGTGCAAGGAAACGACAATTCAGAAATTATCGCTCAGAGGAATGCACTGTCTGTACATAAAAACAGTCGCTTGCGAGAGAACGACGAAAGTTTTGAAAATTTGATGCAAATATAAGTACACGAGTGGACGGTTAAGAGAATGGCGAATTCTCACGGATTTCAGAACTATTCATCAT
The DNA here is from genome assembly GCA_018397915.1 of Birgus latro. Lineage (NCBI taxonomy): Eukaryota > Metazoa > Arthropoda > Malacostraca > Decapoda > Coenobitidae > Birgus > Birgus latro. Next base: position 8,939 of record JAGKTI010018184.1, on the reverse strand, counting down.
TCCTACAAATCACCCGATGTCACGATTTACAATACATAATTTCACGATGTAGGAAATTGGTGACACGACTATCATTAACAATCATAACTCAGACAACTCGCAATTCACCACCACATAGTCCAAAAGGGAAGCACTATTAATATTATTATGCAAATCTTTGGATCAGGGTATGAAGGTAGACATTCGCGATCGTTAATTCCTACTAAAACTTACGCGGTTATACGCCTTCGGGATTATGGCTGGTCCACATGAATAAAAGCTGATCACATTCGTAACAATATATTCCTATCAGTATTAGAATTATACTCACTTTATGACTATTAACTAAGACTAAACTTAAATATAGGACTTAACGGCTAAAACTGAACTGTAAAGACTATATTTACAACAATAATTAAGCTTATGATTACATCTACAGTACTGGCTTATTCTAACTTATACTACACTTAAAATTATGGGACTACAACTCAATAACAAGAACTCAGAAGTATGATGGTACAAAAGCTGCATCAAATCTTAATTAAATCATCTAGAAACGTCAAGAAAATCTAAATAATGCAATTTTTGCGTTTCCAAACGGGAGACAAAATTTTGCTTTGGAAAAAAGAAAAATGCACAAGAAAAATCAGGCTAACGTGTCTGATATCCAGTGTTAATATCTCGCCATTGTGACCTGGCAGAACACACCTTTATTGTGCACTACTACAGGTGTGCAGACTTGACTTCAGAATTTTCTAACACAGTTTCCTCACTTCTCAGAAATTCTTCCCCTACTTGACTAGAATTCATATGATGATGATGATGAAAGTAATAATGATGATGGTGAAAGTCATGATGATGATGATGATGATGATGAAAGTGGTGATGATGATGATGATGATGATGATGATGATGATGATGATGATTACTTTCTCTCACCCTCCTCCCCCAGTCAGTGGAATCCGGGATATATCGAGAGGTGAGGGAGGCAGAGGAGGCTGGCAGGGTCAGACATCACACAATAAAAGAATTCTTCAACGTGGTCGACACAATGGTTCGATCCCGACACCATGTACTTGTGTCGCTCGACATGATGCTGCTTATGATGATTGGAAAAGCCTACACCAATACAGGTGAGAGAGAGAGAGAGAGAGAGAGGGAAGGAGAGAGAGAGTCATTGGTGGTTTAAGACACTAATGGACCTCGATATATTGCTAATTAATATCATCAGATGTCTCCAATAAATATTTGTGTGTGGGGTGGGGGTGTTACTAATGTGGAATACAAGTCTCTTGGGTAAAGATCCAATTCTCTGTTTACTTTAATTTGGCCCAAAACTGCCATCTCTGCAACTTGAATGTTGAGTTGTAGCAATAGATCAACATTAAAACACAAGTCCATGATCACACAGAAGTGCTACGGAAAGGATGGAGAACCAGAGCATTCTCTTTTTCTGCCAGTGTGCAACGTGAGTCTAGGCCAAGATAAAGTGACAACAACTAAACTAATTTTTTTCTAACTTGTCCTAAAAATGCCAAAATTTTAACTTGAATGCAGAATTATAACAATAAAATAACAATAGAATATGATGGTAGTCACAAAGAAGTGTCATGAAAGGAATGTAGTGTTTTTTTTTTTTAAACTAATTTACGTGTTAAGCTAAAAATGGACGAAAATCTGGGCCACGTTAGAGTGAAAAGAGTAATAATATTGTCATCGTTCTCCAGGGAGATGTGACTTCTACACGTCAAGGGAACAGTTCCTGCCCCAGATCCTGTCAATGATAGGCCAGAAGGACAGTCCTCTTGTTCCAGCACTTAGCAAAAGGGAAGTGATGGTTAGACGGTGTTGGGTTTATTCTTTATTCTAAACTGGTCTAGATTGCTGTCTCTCAATCTTGAATGCTAAGCCTGGAAAAAATAGATGAACTCTATAATATGATGTACAAAGACGGTTGGACTGTGTTGGGTATGGGCTACGTTTTTTCATGTTAACCTGACATAAAATAGCCATTTCTCATTCTTGAATACTGAAGTGTAAACGACAGAAACAAACAATGGGCAATGATACTGATAAAGGAGTATAGAAGCGAGGATACTAACCCGTAGCTGTATCAGTTTCTGTTACTGAACTATGTGAAAAGGATTACTATACTTGTCGCCAGTAAAGTTGCCTCTTAAGCCCGTCCTCCCTCACACACCGCCCGAATAGTTGGCGAAGAGGGACGAGGACATGGTATCAGGAAGAGGGCTGTGGCTTAAGAGAGGGGGGGGGGGGTTCGTATTCTCCTCTGTTTACGAAGCTCCTTAGCATCTCTTCCTTACCGATTTGTTTTTTTATATGGTGGTTAATATCAATCAGTGTGTTATTTATGCTGAGTATGGTAGTATTTGAATGATTTAAATGACACAGAAGAGGATGGTATGGAGTAATAAATAAAATAAATCGCATACGTATAGGTGTTGGGGAGCTTCGTTAACCCGTCCAGTCCCGACCGGTTTTTTACCCAGCCTACCCCCAGGTCCCGACCGATTTTCGACTTTTTATTTTTTGGCTGAAACCTTCGCTTTTGGTGACAAACATCGAAAATTCATAGAGAAGTTAGAAATGTTGATACAGGTGTCACTCAACATTACGTTTTCCTTCTTTTTCAGGGTACCTGGCTAAAGAAAACGAACTATGGAAGGGTTAACTAATTCAAGCCACTTTAAATTACGTATTTATTTCATTTATTTGGTACGAATTTATGTGTAGTACAAGTCTATATTGGTTTTCACACAATAATATAGGCGTTTATAAGCATTGTTCACTCATCCAAAACCCCAGTATCTGGCACCTTCCTTTACGACATTACCACCTCATCATATTTGTTTGTTTCTACCTCTAGCTCCTTTGTTTCTTTGTTCTTCACCTTAGGAATCACTTCCACCGTGAATTTCGTCATTGGAGAGACCGTGGGGCAACATACCTTTACTGGCCAGGTTACAGCTAACAGGTGAAGTGCCCAGTGGGGGGGAAGGGGGGAGGGGGGTTAGGTGGAGCCAGGCAGTGTTCCCACTTGACAGCAGGTAGAGGAAGGTCTCCCACATATGCCTACCAAAAATCACCCACGAATGTTGAAAAATGTGCACAGAATGGGCCTTGCAATTGAGTGACTTACGATGAACGTCACTGGGTCTGTCCGCAGAAAAAAGTAGCGACGTGGATCGTACGTCGGTGGGTCTCGGCGGGTTAATCAACAATACAGGCCAAGTTGACAGACGACAGGTTTAAAGGACGAAAATCTGGACCGAGTTAAAATGAAAGAACTATAGTGATAAGAAACAGATATATTAATCTCTGCATCGCCCTTGAATTCATTTTATAACGTAGTATGCGGACCAACCATAATTTATCTCCACAGTTGTTCTAAAAATAAGTAACAAAATAAACGGGCTTGCTTTCTTTACCTCGAAATATTTTATTAGAACTTTTATATTTTCTGAGGATTTATTTCACTGCTCTTCAGGCTTCTGAGTATTTTGAAGCTTCGTACACTAATACTGACCCCATTTTCTTCCTAGGTAACAGAGTCTCATGGCCTGCACGTAATTACTAATACTATTCTTTAATTTGATAATACTTCCCTTTTTGAAACTAGTTTCTCAACTGACGCAACTTTTCGACGGTGGTTGAGTCGGTAGAGAGGTGGCTTGCATTCCCAATTGGCGCGGTTTCAAATCCTGGCTGGAGCAAGGGAACAGTTTAATTGAGGAACTAAATCGCGTTAATGTAGACCTCACTGATATACCATAAACCCACCGACATTCCGTAAAAACATATCCGCTAATAACAATACAAAAATCCTGTATGAGATGACCATAGCATGTATTCAGTATGGACGATGGGTGTTTCCTCCGAAGTAGTGGCATGTGGAGGTGAACAGTACGTAAGAGGGCTGCTGGTTCTTAGGGAATGGGCCGTTAAATGTAACCCCAGAGTTGGACACATAAAAAATATATATTTTTTCGTGTTGTACAGAATGTCTTCCATGGCTGAGGCTGGCTTGCATTACCAGTGGATGAAGACCGTGCTACCCAACGTCACTTCCTGCCACAACCTACCCACCAGGATCACCGTCAGTACAACACTCACCCTCACAAACATATGGGTGGGTCTTCATAGCTGGATGACTCACTCTTTCAACTCATGACGGGTGTTATTTTTCAAGCTCTGACTGTGTTTGTGTGTGTGTGTGTGTGTGTGTGTGAACAATATATTTCAGATAGTTCTCATCCGATTTTAATTATATTTAGTTAATGGTAAGAGGAGTAGTAAACTTACTAAGTTTTTATACCAGTAGGTCAAAGATCAAGGTAGCAGGGTTAGGTCAAACTTTAATCTAACAAAATCATCTGAGTGGATTGTCTAAGCTGTCAAATCTCATTCCAGGGCATGTTTGCAGTTCTGGCTGGTGGACACGCTGCTGGTCTGTTGATTCTCCTTTTTGAAATTATTTGTAAAGCTCCTGGAAGATGGACAAATGTGGATGCTCCTCCCCCCGTCTCTGTTATGTGAACCTGAAACTGGATAGACAGGAACATAATTGACAGGCTTCTGTAGCTGTCTGTCTCTGTGTGTGTCTCCCTTCCCCCTTGCTTCTCTCTCTCTCTCTCTCTCTCTCTCTCTCTCTCTCTCTCTCTCTCTCTCTCTCTCTCTCTCTCTCTCTCTCTTCTCACATCCACAAATTAATCTCAATAGTATCCAGAATTCAACCAACAACCACACACTTCCTCACCCAATCTCCAGCCAGCAGTCCAAATAAGCCACACCATCTCCCTTGTCAGTCTCAAACTTTCCATTCACTCCACATAGAAAGACCACCAGAATTCCTCCCTATAATATCTGCCCTATGATCTCCACAGCAGTGCTCTGCAATCAGTGTTCCGGGGCACACTGTTGAGCCGCCCAAAGTTTACTGTGTGCCGCAATACATTACTCTCTTGTCATACAAGTAAGCATTTTACAGAAACGTCGCCAAGAACTGTCTCTTTCGGACATGGATATGACGTTTTGGAGTGTATACATGAGTAATTCAACGTCATTCGCCTTGGCCCTGAAGAGTGCTACATACACAAGATTGGTTGCTAGTGATTTATTGCTATTATTATAAGAGTTTACCCTGATATTTCGTTTCGTTTTTGAAGATTTCAACAAGCTTGCATGCGTTGGTCTTGGTCACCTAATGACGGCTCTTCATGCTGCTCGATCCCTAGCAGCTTCACTGTTTAGTCCCTTCCCAGGTATTTTTCGGTCTACCACTTATTGCCCCACCCCTACCATTAAAACTTCCCACTTTCTCCACCCATTTATCATCCTCTGTCCTCTCCACATGCGCAAACCGTCACACTCTATCTTTCCTCATCATAACACCATTATACTCCCGCCCCATCCTATCTCCATCATAAACCTAGCCCTCCCAGGCCTTGCAGTCAGGGACGCACTGCATATCCACCTAATCATTGCCATTTCTGTACGTCTGAGCATGAGAATATCCTCTCTTATTAGCTCCGCCAAGGAGGCTTTGTTTTCACCCCTGTCCGATTATTTGTTGGTTGGTTGGTTTGTGAGCAAGATTACACAAAAACTACTGGACGTGTTTCCGTGAAACTTGGTAGATGAATGAGCCTTGGCGCAGAATAGACTCCATTTAATTTTGGTGTGGATCAGGATAAAGGTGCTTATCCAGGATTTTTTTTTTTTTCACTTTCTTTAATATTGCGAGATATGGCGTTTTTCGACATTTTCGTAAATTTTTCAGTGAATATTGCATGGATCTTGATGAATAAAATTAGACACATTTAGGATGTTTGTATCTACGAATGTGTACAGTTTGGCGCGGATGCATATAAAATTCCTGATCTAGCGGATTTAAATGTGCTTTTATAAGGGGGTAGTCTTTTTCCAGCTGCATGTTGGGCCTTGGCGGAGGTATGCGCTCTATTGAGTGCCATTCTATTTTTTTTTTTTTTTTAGGGTACAACTTACAGGCGCCTGACCTTTGGATCCTACTTCCTAGCATTAAAAAAAAAGAAAAAAAAAGATCATTACACTCTCAAAACATGCCGCATACTAAGATCCCTTAACAGGGAGGAAGAGACCTTTCAGTGTCAGAAAAGGCAACAGCTCCCTGAACTTCTTCCAACCACTTTTCTGTCTAGTCACAGACCTAGCTCCGGCCTCACCTCCAGCGCTTAACATGTCTACCAAATAACAGAACTCTTCCACACACTCACGAGCCTCACTAGCAAGCTCAATCCTTTCATTCCTTACAATCTCCACATGCCCTCCCTGACACACCATACACATGAAACCAGCACGATCTTGCAGTCTACCTCTAAAACCACCAAATCTCTTATGCACCCACATATCACAAATACTGCACAAGATGGAATTTCTTCCCGCGCTCTCGTGGCAAATCACACATGGCCACTCTCCTCTTCTTTGACAGTACCGCCCCCAGCCCTAGATACCATCACTATTGTTTTATCCGCATTTACTCTTAATCCCTTGTGCCCCATACCATCTCTCCATTCTCTAAATCTTTCCTCTGCCTTTTCATTTTCTGCAATCAACACCAAATCATTAGCATACATCTCCCACGGGAGTAGTCTCTGAAGTCACAAGAGAGGGCTTCAAGTACCATAATAAACAACAAGGGGCTCAAGACTGACATCTGATGCACACCAACAGTCATGGAAAACTCCTCACTCGAAACACCATTCATCTCTACCAGGATGAGAGCACCCACATATGTGGCTATAACCACCCTATCCAGTCACTACGCGATCTCAAACTTTCTCATTGCTAACGTCACCACCTCTTTAGGGACTCTGTCAAAGGCCTTCTCCAAATCAACAAAAACGAAGTACAGTTCCCTTTTCGCGGAGTGCGGTAGCCACTTCGTAAGTAGGAATGGTGCAGGTTCAAAATTGCGTCCTGTTCATTGGGTATAAGAGCATTCACGCGAAAACGGTCGCAAAGCCAGTCCTAAGCTTACGAACTAAAAGACTTTCGGTATTCAAGTGAAAAACTACTCGCAAAGTCTTGCTAACCTTTGTAGGTGTCACAAAATCGAACCACAAAAGTACAGATTTTCTTTCATTTTTTCTTTCTTCGTCAGTCATAACTCCAAAACAAAAAGGAGTACGTGAGCATACCGTACCCCATAACATTGCTTGTCAAGTGTAGATGTTTTTTTTTTATGTTTAGAAAAGCAGTCAGGCCTACTACGGTTCGGGTGTTACGGCCTGAAAAGAGCATTGCAGTCACCCGTAAGTACACCATTTTGTGCATTATTGGTTAACTACAGCTCACCTACATTTAAAAAACTTCCCAAAACATTTCTTTCCACGGGAAGGCACCCTCGTTTTAGTCTTTAAGTATGTTGTGCATGTAACAATCCAAATCCAACACTTGCTTTATGCATAATTATACTTTCACAAAAAGATCATAAACCAGAAAACAAATATTTTCTTCTAAAATGATTGTTAAGCATTATGAATGGTAAAAATGTACATATAAGAGATGAAAAAAGCACAGAAACAAGAGAGCATTCAGGACGGGAGGAGATGTGGAGACTTACACTCATTACTACATTCCAACAGCTACAAGTTTGTAGGTAAAGCGTGGAATGTAGTTATGGGTATGGATCCCCAAATCTCCTTCCATTCTGAATGCTCTATTGTTTCTGTGTTTTCTTTTTCATTTCTTATATTTTCACTTTTGCCATTCCTACTTCTTAACAACCATTTTAAAAGAAAATGTTTGTTTTCTATAAATTTTTCCTGAAGCTGTTGAACAATGAACAGTGGCATCAGTGGTCCCATTGTCTGGTACAAACCCAAACTGCATCTCATCAAGATTTACTCATTCTCCAATCATACTTTCTAGAACTCTCTTCATTGCCTTTATTATCTGGTCCAAAAGCTTTATGCCTCTATAATTTCCTCTTTCCAGGGCATCACCCTTCTGCTTGTATACATTTGTAATTACACTCTTCAGCCAGTCATCTGGGACAACATACTCATATAATTATAATCAGTGGTGGGCAGCACAAACGAAAAAAAGACCTTGCGCAAGCGCAATGGGCAATCCACAGTTCACTACCTTGCGCAAGCGCAAAGAGCGCACTCTAACTAATATTTAGCTTGTGCAATGTTGCAAAGCGCAAGCGCAAACCATTTGCATATATTCGTGAGAATTACTGTAAAATATTGAGATATTTACCTAAATTAGCATACTAACTTCCTTTTACTTATTATTATAAATTTTCAATATCTGTAACTTGCGCAAGTGCGCAACCTAACATTTAGCTTGAGCAATGAATGATTCAAAGCGTTAGCGCAAACTGCATATATTTGTGGGAATTATTGTAAAATATTGAGATAAAGTATTTAAATAAATTAGCATACTTTTATTTATTATTATTCTATCTATTGCCAGATGCCTTACTCCCTTAAAGGGTGGCCATTGGCCACAACAAATCGCCTCCATGTCACCCTGTCCCCCGCCATTTCACTACCCTGCTCCCAGCTCACACACCCCTCTCTCATATACCTGTCCACTCAAACTCTCAGTCTCATCCTTGCCCTCCCCCTCCCTCTCACTCACATACACTCTCCTCGTTACTCTCCATCCTCTCCATATGTCCAAAACACCTTAATGTGTTTCTCCTAGCACTTCCTATCACACCCACATCCACACCAAAACGATCCTTCACTTCATCTGTCATCTCGACATGCTCCTCTCTAACAACTAATTTATTTCCACTCTCTCGGTCATTTGAATTTCACACTCTGCATCTGGCTGGCAGACTGGGCAGTACAGCCAGTAAGTACTCCTGGTACTCAGAGTTGCCGTGCATTCCACACTTTTTGTGACGTCATTATTCCACACGTTCTCGTTTAGTAACCAGGATT
>JAGKTI010018183.1:0-17900 GCA_018397915.1 Birgus latro | reverse complement strand
AATTTAATGGCTTCTACCTCTGGCATGGGTCGTGCTGGTGAACAAGATGGTAGTCATGGTGCAGACGAAAGGCCAGGGACATCGAAGAGTGATAAAAGTGTGAAGTCACAGGAATACATATACATGTATATATATATGTATATAGAGTATATTTTTTATGCAAGGAAAAAGGAACCAGAGGTCATGGGCCCGCATACTGTTCTTTCCAAGAAAAAGCAAAAACAATACAAAAGAGAGCCAAATTCAAGATCCATTCATTTTGAGATGCCTGGACACACTGCATTTGAAAGACTGGAGATCATACAAAGTAGGGAATACAGACAGAGGAAGACAGTTCCAGAGTTGAACAGTTGCATAAATGAAGGACTAGGAGTAACAGTTAACTCTTGCATTACAGAGTTGGACAGAAAGGGGATGAGAGTTCGTTGCTAGACGGGTACTACGTGCCCGTCGTAGAGGTGGAGGGATACAAGCAGACAGTTCAGAGGAACAGTGACCATTGAAGTAGCGATAGAAGAGAGATAAAGATGCAACAGTGCGGCGAAGAAACAAGGGTTGAAGGGAATCAGTAAGAGGAGGAGAGTTAATGAGATAAAAAGCCTTTGATTCCACCCTATTGAGAAGAGCTGCACGTGGGGAGCCTCCCCACACATGAGAGTTGTACTCCATGCATGGGCGAATAAAACCCGTGTACAAGGTCAACAACTGTGCAGGGGTAAAGAAAGCTCGGAGTCAGCTTAGCACACCTGATCTCTTGGAAGTAGATTTCACATGAGATGTAATATGTTCTTTCCAAGAAGAATCCAGAGAGAATGAAACCCCAAGCATGTTCAAGGATGATGCAACACTGAGCAGGACATTATAAAACATTAGTGGGTAATCCTGAGGAAGATTCTGTCGGGTTGATAAGTGTAAGAACAGAGTTTCTGATGCATTAAAAATAACAAGATTATTTTTACCCCAATCAGAGATATGAGCCCAGTCAGACATTAGGTGTGCCACAGCCTCATCCCTTTTTTCTTAAAGTAACTCCTGAGATGGACGTTGCAGAAACCGAATGGAAAGGTAAAGGGTGGAATCATCAGCATATGAGTGGATAGGGTTAGATGTACAGCTTAAAAGGTCATTGATGAATAAGAGGGAGAGAGTTGGTGAAAGGACAGAGCCCTAAGAAACACCACTGTTGATAGGTCTAGGAGAAGAACGATGGCCATCTACAACAGCAGCTATAGAACGACCAGAAAGGAAGCTAGAGATGAAGGCACAGATAGAAGGATAGAAACCATAGGAGGGCAGTTTGGAAATTTAAAGATTTATGCCAGACTCGAGCGAAAGCCTTTGAGATGTCAAGTGCAATGGCAAAGCTTTCGCCAAAGTCCCGAAAGGAGGATGACCAGGAGTCTGAAAGGTAGGTGAGAAGATTGCCAGCGAAGCGTCCCTGACGGAACCCATACTGACGATCAGAAAGTACGTTGTGACAGGAAAGATGCTTTAAGATTTTTCTGTTAAGAATTGACTCGAAAACTTTTGAGACACAGGATGTTAAAGCAATTGGATGATAGTTAGAGGGTTGGGAATGGTCATCCATCTTTGGGACTGGCTGAATGAGAGCAAACTTCCAGCTAGAAGGAAAGGTACAAGTTGAAATTCAAAGGTGAAAGAGTTTACCTAGGCAGGGTGTAAGCACAGAAGCACAGTTTTTGAGGACAACAGGAGGGACTCCATCAGGCCCATACGCCTTGTTAGTACTGAGGCCAGTGATGGGAGAAATTACATCAGCTGAAGAAATTTTAGTGCCAGTCATGAGGAAGTCAGAGGGGGGAAGTGATGGAGGAACAGCATCGGAATTGTCTAAGGTGGAATTGGAGGAGAAAGTCTGAGCAAAGAGATCTGCTTTATCAGTAGAAGAAATAGCTACAGAGCCATCAGAGTAGAAAAGAGGAGGGAAGGATGATGCGGTAAAGTTGTTAGAAAGGTTTTTGGCAAGGTGCCAGAAGGAGCGAGAAGAATTCGAGTTGGAGAGTTGAGAACATTTAGCACGGATGAAATTATTTTTAGCAGAGCGAAGAACAGACTTAGCACGATTCCGGGCAGAAATATAAAAAAGATGTGATTCAGGGGTGGGTTGGCACCGGTACCTTTTAAAGGCCCTCTCCTTGTTCCGGACAGCATTAGAACAAGCGTGATTAAATCAAAGCTTTCTTCCATTAGTCAGAGGATATGGGAAAGAAATGAATGCTTCCATGCCCGAGAGAATACCCTTCGTAATGCGCAAGGCACACCCAGATGGCTTCCGGCCATGGAAGCAATAATCATTTCAAGGATCAAAGAAGTACTGCCTGAGGGCCTCCCAGTCTGCAGCTCCAGTGCCACAGGCGGCGCTTCTTTGGAGGGTCCACAGGCCATACCGGAGCGATAGGACAGGTTAAGGTAATAAGGTTATGATCGGAGGAGCCCAACGGAGAGAAAAGATTAACAGTGTAAGCAGAAGGATTATTAGTTGTTAGGAAAAGGTCAAGTATGTTGGAACTCTCTCCAAGACGGTCAGGGATACGGGTAGGGTGCTGTACAAGCTGCTCTAGGTCATTAAGGATGGAAAAGATGTAGGCTTGTTCACCAGGTGGATCAGTGAAAGGAGAGGAGAGCCAAAGGTGCTGGTGAACACTGAAATCTCCTAGAATGGAGATTTCAGAGAAAGGAGAAATGGATAGACTGTGTTCCATTGGAGAAGTAACATAGTCAAAGAATTTTTGATAGTCAGTAGAATTAGGAGATAAGTAAACAGCACAGATATATTTAGTCAGAGAATGACAGGAAAGCCGAAGCCAGAGAGTAGAGAATTCAGAAGAATCAAGTTCAGGAACATGAAAGCAAGATAGATCATTGCGTTCATATACGCAACAGCCACCTTTGGCTTTGAAATGAGAATAGAGAAAGTAGGAGGATACAGAAAAGGGTTTGCTGTCAGTTGCCTCAGACAGCTGAGTCTCAGAGAGAAAGAGAAGGTGAGGTTTAGAGGAGAAGAGGTGGTGCTCAACAGAGCGAAAGTTAGAGGAAAGGTCGCGAATGTTACAGAAATGAAGAAGTGAGTCAGAAAGTGGTTCCAGGAGTTGTCACCAGGAGAGGGGCGGATGGTGTGGGCATTTATGGTCCCCTCCCCCGGGGAATTCGAGGCCTGGTTTGATGTAGCCATTTTACATTTTTTTAATTTTGAAAAGGAAGTATAGTGTGTACTGTGCATGCAGTTTGGTGGTGACAGGTAGAGAATCTTGTACTGGAGAGCAAGCTGGCCTATTCTCTGTGTTACTGGAACACTGAAAAAGTTCAGCAAAGGGGGAGGGTTGGGAACTAGTCCTGAGGGCTGATGAAACAGGAGCTCCAGCTCTCCCTGTCATCAGTGGAGGAGAAGAAGAAGACTCTCAAACTTACAGAGGAAGGAGCGAAGACATGTGACATACTGAAACAATTAAATGTAATTGAGTCAAGTGTCAGAAATATTAGGTAACGAAAGGATCATATTAAAGCAACACTAAAGGTGACTGAAAAGTTTTTTTGTGGATGGGTTGGTGGTGCCAGATGGGCAATGCATGACACAACAGAGAATAATAGACTCTTGGTTATTACTGAACATTATGTAATGAAATGGCTAGCCCGTCGACTGAAGGAGAATGCAAGTGTTGATGGGCCAGAAATCAGGGGAAAGGCAATGTAAGTTTATAAAGCTCTGTGTGATAAGAAAGGTGTGAAAACCCAGCACACTTTACTGCCTCAAGGGGGTGAGGTTAGATCAAGAGGAATGTTAATGGGAGGCAGGCATTGAGAGTGAATGTGAGGGAAAGCGAGAGCAAGAATGCCCCCGCCCCAGCCCCCAATAGACCCCAAGTCAACTTCTAGTATGTCATATTCAATAAACAACACTCTAAACCAATAAAAGGTAAATTTACATATCCTTCATCCATGTCTAATATACACCAGTCTTCATTTTGCAAACATTGTACATGTTATATATGGCTGAAAACTGAAAAATGGGGTGAATTTTAAAAAGCTCCTACTTTGATATACAGGTTGACATTAAAAAATCCGGCAACCTCCGGACCTGAGGAGTGCCGGATTTTCGAAAATGCCGGATTTTTTATGGTTATGTATGCTGTATATATTTAACAGAAAATTACTACCTGTACAGTCCTTTAAAGAAAGAAAATTAAACACTAAATGAAAAGCAAATGAAATTTTAATGTTCACCAACTAAATAAAATAGTTCTACAGAATTTTAATGTCGTATGTTCCACAAATGGTTTGCACAGACACGCCGCTATTAAGTTTTTCTAGCATTTCCACTTTCTCTGCGATCGACAACGCACGGTTTACGTTTTACACCACCTCTTTTCTTTGCTGAATCCATAATGGGGCTATACAGCAGCAAATAAATGATAAAATGAGAAGGAATGAGCAGAAATGACTGTTAGCAGGTGCAAGCAAGACCCAACAGCTGATTCTGGAGTACAGCACCATCAAAACATAAACGGCGCCTCCGGAAAACAGTGGCGCACCAACACGGTAAATTTGAAAATGCGCTCTGAAATCCATGCCGGAAATCTGAAAGAACCGGATTTTCGATGGCCGGATTTTTTAATGTCAACCTGTATTTAGGTAAGAAGTTTGCCCCAAAGATAGTGGTTTCATGGACAGCGACGATTGTGCCAGACTAATATGATCGCTATCCAAGAGGTTTTACTGTATATGGAGGAATTATTATAAAGAAAGTAAGAGAGATATCAGAAGTCCTAGTGAGTGATGAACAGGGTGGCTCTGGGAGTGGTAGAGGATGTGTGGATAAAACAGTTGCCATAAGACAGATAGTGCAGAAGGGTTGTTAGAAGGACCATAAGGTGTTTATGGCATTCATGGATCTGGAAAAAGCATACAAACAAGTAGACATAGAAGGATTGCTGCATATGTACAGTGTAGATGGTAAGCTGCTAGGTGCCCTCAAGAGTTTTTATAATGGTAGTGAAGCATGTGTAGCAGTAACTCAGTAGAGAGGTGGCCTGAAGTCCCGACGGACCCAGGTTCAAATCCCCGCTGGGGCAGGGAACAGTTTAAGGATTTGAATTTCATTAAATCAGGCTTTACTGCTCTACCAGATGACCCGCCGACATGTCGTAAATATACCCCGCTAATACCAATACACCAGTCCTGTATGAGACAGCCCTAGCATGTATTCAATATGGACGGTGGGTGTTCACGCCAAAGTGGTGACATGTAAAGGTGTATGGTATGTAGGAGGACTGCTGGGCCTTGATAGCAGGCTGTGAAGCCCATGCCCAGAGTCGGGGGGGAAAAAAGGTGGGGGGGGCATCTAAGTGAATGGCTCAGGATGATGTGGGAGTGGGACAAGGTTGTGTGATGTCCCCGTTGTTGTTAAATATTTATATCGCCATCATCATTCAATCCTGCATTGCCCCATGAGAAGTGTAGCAGCCTGGGGCTAGGCAAGTTGGTCCTGACATTTAAGATGAGAGTGACCAGCCTCACTCATCCCTGAGTGGCATTACGTGAGCAATAAACCCCAACCATCCCTTGGATATAAACCTTCACCAGCTCAACTCGAATGAAGCGCGGTAATAACCCACTAAACCACCAAGCGCCAATATTTGGTTATATGGTTACCACCCAAAGTAGTAAATGGCTTCCTGAAACAGTATACAGGAAACCATTTGGCTTGCTACTCAGTGTAGAGTCACCCACAGGCAGAAGGAAAAGGAAAGAATGAAAGACAGACAGAAAAGGGAGTGGAAAGTCACCTGTAGGTAGAAGTACGAGGAAAGAATAAAGGAAAGATGGGGTAATGAGATAATTAAAAACACGAGTAATGGAGAGAGGGATGGCGTTGGTAATCAGTGATGATGGACGGAATATCTCAAATTTGTTGTATGCTGATGATGCAAAACTACTTGCAAATATCGGACAAGAACTTGGTAGACTAGTGCAAAAGTTTTGCTAAAGTCTGTGAGTGTCATGCCTTGATTGTAAATGTAGAAAAGAGTAAAGTAATGGTTACTGAGAGAGAAGGTGAATCTCAGTGTGATGTTACAGTGAATGGAGAGAGACTGGAATTGGTGAGAGAGTTCAAATACATGGGTACAGTGATAGAAAAGAGAGGAAAATGTGCAAAAGAAATGGAAGGCTGAGTGAAACAAGGAAGAAAAGTAGCTGGTGTTATGAAGGCCTTGATAAGAAATAGAAGCTTGAGTGTTGCAGCTGCACAAGGCTTACATGAGTGAGTATTAATGTCAACTTTAACATATGGATGTGAGACTATGGTGTGGCATGAAAATGGAAAGTCAAAAGTACGAGCAGTGGAGATGGGACTGCTAAGGAATGTATAAGAAGTACAAAGAGTGGATTGGATACGAGATAATATGATTTGTGAAAGAAGTGGAGTGAGGAAGCCTGTGGACACCAGAGTCAAAGAGAGTGTACTGAGATGGTATGGTCATGTGGAGAGAATGGATAACAATGGAGTGATGAAAAAGATATATCAGGGTGAATTAGAAGGAGGAAGGAGGCAAGGCAGGCCAAGGAGAGGGTGGAAGGATATTGTGGATGAGTGTGTGAGGAAGAGAGGTTTGGAAGCTGATGAGGCTAGGGAACTGACAAGAGATCAAGCTGGCTGGATGAATGTTGTGAGAAGTGCATGATCAGGGATTTGGCACCCATTTTAACGTGACAGCATCTGGACTGACTCTATCGAATACGTTTATGTGAAGCTACAGAACTTGGTGAATGTTTTAGGTGTATCGGATAGAGCCAGGATTGCAGAGGCTTGAGTGATGAGTGAATGGAAACGTTGCCAATTGGACTGGGCAAATTTACAAATTTAGGCTGTCTAGACGTGCTACTCCTCACCCTGCCCTTGGGTGGGAAATGAAGTCCGGATGATGATGATGATGATGATGATGAACTTGGTCATAATCAGTAAAATAATAAAGAAGACATACATGCCACAGGCCCCACCCACTGCACAGTCCCAGGTCCAGGCAATGGATCTGGGACCCCTAGCCCACCAGCCTTGACCAGAGGCTGTGGTAGTGGCCTAGGGGCACCCTGTCAGGATGGCTACAGAGACACCCTCCAAGTACGCCTTGGCACTGTAACTGCCCCGCCATTATACAGGCATACCCCAGTTTAACGATGCAGTTGGTTAAGTAAAAACCCATCGCTAGGCAGGGTATCGTAAATTGGGGCCAATTTAACATGTACAGTATAGGGATGCGTTTTTGAGCTTAGGTTTCCCCCCCAACTATGTCCTAAACCCACCCAAATGAGTCCAAAAGAAAGTTTAAAGCCAGTCTAAATGGCCTAACAGCTGTAAAAGAAGCTCACCTAAGCCTAAAACCAGTGCCCATTTCACTTGTACCCAGTCAAAATCACTGGAGAATGCAATCTCTGACTTGTATTCAAACATGGCAGAGAAGAAGATGCAGTATTGTATACAACCCCACCATCAGAGGGTCCCGGGACAATTAAATCAACATCTGTTAAGCATAATAATAATGTATGAATGACGCAGAACCGTCCATGGTGCGAATTGTTGTGATGGAGAATCGTCGATGTTTTGACAGGGAATTCACTACACAGGAAATGCAATTGATGATGTGATAGGGATAGGCTTTTCAACCGCCATTTTTGTTACAGTTCTGGTCGCTGAGCTCCTTTATTTTCTTCTCTGTTATTTTCCAACATTTACAGGCAGACCCCAAGATACGATACCCCTTGACGCGATACCCCGGCATAGCAATGGGGGTAGAAATACCACCCTGCCCAGTTGAATGATGGCCAAACCCTGATATAACGATTGGTTTTGTTTTTTTAAACCTTTCGCTGCGGAACTTATTTTCGGCTTGATTCTCAAAAAGTGTCAATTCCTCAGCAGAAAATCAAAATGGTATTAGGTAATTGTCAACAACACTTTTGTGACTGCCTACTACTTACATATCCATTGTCAGCACTAAAATTCCTTAGTAGCTACATATACTGTCTGCATGATGTTGAATACATAAAAAATCTGACGGGGATTTAATTAAAAGGACGCCGAGATGCTGGCCAGCTGATACGTAAAGATTCGGTGTTTACCCTATTATATTGATTATCAAGCGTTTTTTACACACTAACACGTCCAGCACCTTCTTAAGAAATATCTAATCACATTACATTGCATATAGCTCACCTAAATAATGGTAAAAATCCATAGAATGGTGACACTCGGCCAAGTGCCCTGTCAGCTGGGCGGGCATGTTTGTTGACATGTTTCGGCTTGCCACCGTGTGATGGTGGCACTTTCTGGGACGCCATTGCTATAGCAACGTCGGAGAGAGCCTGGAGTACCGAGCAGCCAGTTCAAACTGTTTTCTGAGGCCCGTCAACTACAGTCGTTTTCCGCAGTGAAAGAGAATAATTCGTAGAACGACTATAGTAATAAAACGCAGCAAAAGGGTTAAACCGATTTTGATGATATTTTGGACTTAAAATTTTTTAGGTTGATTTATAAACTGTTTTTAAACTTAGATTAATGTGTTTCAGTCATAGCTGTGGTGAACATGGTCATTTTGAGATTGAGTTTACTAAGTTTGATTTTTTCCAGACTTTTCCGATGATTTTCAGTTATAAACAGCTTTTTGGCTTGGTTGAGTTTGTTTTAAAGCTATTGGGGGCTTAGGTTTGCTAGAAACTTGTTTTTGGCCTCATTTGGGAGGGTTTAGGACTTGGTAACGGGGAAACCCAAGGCTCAAAAATGCATCCCTATACTTTATAAGTTAAATCTACCCCAAGATACGATACCCCGCCTAGCAATGGGTTTTTACTTAACCAACTGCATCGTTAAACAGGAGTATGATTGTATTTAGGAATTCATTTGTATTTTCAAAGCATTTTTCCTTGGGCAAAAAAAATGTAAACAAATGATTTATCAATGTCATAGCTTTCATCAATGCATGAAATATTTATTCTCTATGGATTTCATAATCATTAATATAAGTTAATGATAAGTTAGCTGTTCAATGGTCACACACGGAATATTCTTTGTTGAGCCACCTAGTTGTCCACACTGTTTCGTACCTTGTCTGTTGGATGAGAATCCGTACCCTAAATGACAGTGTTCACTCCATCTATGACTAATGACTAAAACACATTGTCTAAAAACAATTTATAAATCAACCTAAACACAAAATTTAAGTCTAAAATATCATCAAAATCAGTTTTAAAAAATCAAAACCCACTGCAAAACCATGTGCAGGCCTACGATCTGCGGGGTAGGGTGGTATTTCTACCCCCATTGCTATTACAGGGTATCACATCTAGGGGTATCGTAGGTCAGGGTCTGCCTGTACACCCAATGATAAGGCAGCCTCCTTGGGCGCAACTCCCAGGTTCTGGCCCCTCTCTATTAGGCGGATGTGGAAGCCTGGGAACTGCAATACCCTGTACCCTCTAGCTCAGGTTTGAGCCCCATCTCACCCTGGCCCCACGATCTATGCTGGTGGAGCCCTCATCGTCCCTTCCCTCGAAAGGTCTGCCACTAGGTAGCGGGGGCAAAGTTTTCTAACCGCATGCCCTTGCTGGCGTCAACCCCTGTTGACATATCAGGGTACGTTATGTGATATATAAAACGCATGTGGTGTAATGTATGAGATAGTTAGTGGAAGTGTTTGAGAGAGTATGCTGGTCTACTCTCCATGTTAGTGTCACACTGAAAAGGTCAGCAAAGGGGGATGGTTAGGTAGACAGTGAAACAGGAACTCCAGCTGTCTGTCATGAATTCGCCAAATTGTATTTTTATACAAATTCATGACACTGTATTATTACGGGAACGCAAGATGCATTAGTGAAAAACCCAGAAATATTCACTCAGCTAACCGTCCTGACAGTGCTCCAATTGGGATTGTTCGCAAAACGTTTATTGTTTCACTAGTGACTGTTATTTTGTACGCCGTTGGCACATTACTAAGTGATGGTTTTGTGAATATATCATTCCACCGCACTGCCTCTTTGGCCGTTAAGCTAAACCATGCCTACTTCTGGTGATCATTTGTTGCTTTGTGGCTGGCGTGAGAACATTAGTCATTTGGTGTAGTGCTGCCACAGGATGAGGACATCGAGAACAGTGCAGAGAAGCAAAGACCCATCTTAATGGCTTATCACCCAGTCTCTAGTACTTCTATGAACCCTCCATCTCCCCACCGAGTTGGTGATCAGCAACAGTGGACATCAGCAATGCACAGCGCAGTAGCCTGAACAGCAGTGCCGTCCAGTCTCTTCGCAGCCATGACTCCATTTTCTCCACTGACCAGTATTTTCTTTCTGTGTTTTCTAGTCATAAAGGTATTAGATAGTTGTCTGGTTTGAGTGGGTGATTACTCGTTCAAGTAATCTTGTAATGTAAGGATTCATTTTGTTTGTAATTATAAGTTTACATTTCTTTTCTTTGAGCTTCATTAAATGTAAGAACCATTTTTAATTTCTCCATATTATGCTTACGTTAGTCTGCTACTCCCAGTTTGCACAAACTTCTTATATTAATCACAACTGGTAATTAAGCCAGTTCTTTCAGATTCATTCATAAATCTGTATGCACCAGCCAGGAGTTAGCATCGGCAAGAATCTTAGTATTAAATACTGACTGTCAGGGGTAAGGACACATTCTCAGAGGCCAACAGTATCAACAATTCAGCATTCATGAGTAATTAGTCTCCGCTGTGTACTGTTGAGAAAGTTTGAAATTCTCATCTTCAGAGAATCAGTGAAGTAAGCCAGAATAAAGTATAACTTACTTTATTTCATAAAACGATAGCCCTCCTGTCAGTGGTGACTTTCCTTTTTCTCCTGTAAGTAGTGGAAATATATTCACAAGGGCGTGGGAGGTAACTCCATTTTGCACAGTGTTTGTGATAAGTGGGTGCATAAGAGATGTAGTTTTATTAGAGGTAGACTGCGAGATAACACTGATTTCATGTTTGCAGTGTGTCAAGGAGAGCATGTGGAGATTGCCAGGCATGAAAGGATTGAACTTGCTGGTGAGTCTCTTGAGTGTGTGGAAGAGTTTTGTTACTTTGGAGACATGTTATGTGCTGGAGGTGGGGCTCTGTGGTTAGAGTGAGGAGTGGTTGGAAGAAGTTCAGGGAGCTGTTGTCTCTCCTGACATTGAGAGGGCTCTCCCTCAGTGCAAAGGGATCTTTGTATGCAGCATTTGTTAGGCGTGCAATGTTGTATGGTAGTGAGACCTGGGCAGTAAAGGAAGAGGATACTGTATTTGCTAAAATGTACAGAAATGGCAATGATTAGGTGGACGTGCAGTGTGTCCCTCAGTGCAAGGTTTGGGGAGGGCTAAGATTACGATGGAAGAGTTGAAAGGTAGGACAGGACTGGAGTGTATTGGTGCTGTGATGACGGGAAGTAGACTGAGATGGTTTGGGCAGGTGGAGAGGGTGGGGGATGATAATCGGGTGCAGAAAGTGAGAAGTGTTAATGTTAGGGGTAGGGCTGCGAGAGGTAGACCGAAAACGATCTGGGATGAGGTCACAGAGTGTGACCTCAGGAATAAGGGACTGAATAGGGAAGCTGCCAGAGATCAAGCAGCATGGAGAGCCGCCATAAGGTGACCAACGCCAACGCATGTAAGCACGTTGGAGCCTTCAAAAAACGAAACGAAACAATACATACACACAACAGCCACCTCAAGCTTTTAAGTGAGTACAGAAAAAGTATAAGGATACAGAGAAGTACTTGCTATCAGTTGCTTCATACAGCTGAGTCTCCGTAAAGAGGAGAAGGTGAGGTTTAGAGGAAGAAAGGTGGTGTCCAACAGAGAGAAAATTAGATAAAAGGCCACGAATGTTGCAGTAATGAAGAAGTGAGTCAGACAGTGGTTCCAAGCATTTCTCTTGACCATCACCAGGAAAGGTTGATGGGTCTACTCAGCTTGAGACAGACCTGTGTTTAGCAGCAACAACAATGACAACCCCTCTGCAGTGTCACTTATCACCTTGTCTTACATTCTTGACATCCTTCTGAAAGTTTATTACATTCCCTCTTTTTTATACTCAGACTTCTTACAAACTCCTCAATTACTCTTCTCTTATTCTACTTCATCTCTCTCCTCTTCTCATCATACAACTCTCTCCTTTTCTGCACATCACCAGTCTCTCTGCCTCCCATCCATTTTTTTTTTTTTTAAGGTGAACAGAGGAAGGAAAAACAAATAAAAAAATAATCCATACCTCAGATGACAGGTGTCCTCCATTCATAAAAAATCTGTAACAACTGGACTTGAACAGCTGTAGGATGAGGATTCCGGGGAAACAATTCTCGGGAAGCGAGTTCCAAAGATATGCAGTTTAGGGAATAAAAGAATTTTGATAGGACGAAGTTCTGCACACAAAATGGCAATGTGACAGTCCAGTCATGAGCACTACCAGATGCCCGTGCAGCACGGGGGAAGGCATGCAGAGGTGGCACAATGGATGCAACTTTGTCTTGGCATTTGCCATAGAAGAATCTGTAAAATAATGCAAGAGAGGCAACATTCCTTCTTACTTGTAGGGGAGGTAGTTCATTTGTAATTGCAGGGTTATTAATGATTTTTACAGCATTGTTCTGAACTTTGTCCAGTATCAGTGCAAACTCTCCACATCCACTTCACAAGAGTGAGCAATATATGAGTTGAGAGCACACACAACTCTTGCAAATTATAGCCAACTGTTCATCAGTGAAGTAGTTATGGATTCTATACAATAATCTAAGTTAATGGAATCAGTCCTGCAGGATGACATTACCACATAGGAAGAAATATGTGGTAGGCGTGGGCACTTGTGGTAGGTGGGGGCGCTCACCATCCAGTCACTCGATGTAGTGCTGCTCTCGGGTGTCTGCCCTTTCCTCTCCTCCCTCCTTTCCTTCCTTCATCTTCTGTCTTTCTTTACTTCATTCTTTGCTCGTCCTTCTGCCTGTGGGTGACTTTACACTCCTTCTTTTGTCTTTCTTCTTTCCAGTTCCTTCTGCCTATCGGTGACTCTACACTGAGTGACAAGCTAAATGGTTTCCTGTACACCAGACAACCATTTACTATGCTAAGTGGTAACCATATAACCAAATTATGGCGCATGGTGGTTTAGTGGGTAATTGCAGCGCTCCAATCGGACTAAGCCGGTGAAGGTTTATATCCAAGGGATGGCTGGGGTTATTGCTCATGTAATACCACTCAGGGATGAGTGAGGCTGGTCACTCTCATCTTAAATGTCAGGACCAACTTGACTAGCCCCGGGCTCCTATGCTCCTCATGGGGCAACGTAGGATTGGATGATGGACAGATGGATGGATGAAGATATATGATCTATTAAAAAAAAAAGCTATTCAGCTTCATTTCTGGTTGGTCAACAGTGCTACAGCTGATTAAAGTGCTGGTGAGTTGGACAGACATCAATGATATTGGGCACTCAGTTGATGTAATGTATTATGATTTCATAAAGACATTTGACAGGGTACCTACAAACAACTACTTGAAAAAAATATCCAGTTATGAGACTGGAGGAAAATATTTGGAATGGATCGGGGAGTTCCTCTTGAGAAGAGAGAGTTATGGTAAAAAGGAATGCTTAGCACTGGAAAGAGGTTACAAGTAGTGACCCTCAGGGTTCTGTCCTCAGTTCCTTGCTGGATGTCCTGTTTATCACTGATCTACCAAAAAGTTATTCATGGCAGTGAAGTACAGTGCAGCCTCGTTATGTGACAGGGTTGTGTCAAGTGAAGACCTATTGCATAACGAGGTTGATGTAACGTGGGTTCAACGAGGTTAGTGAGGGCGACCTCGATTGTGAAACCTAAAATGACCTAAAAAACACTACTGCCACCACCTGAAATTTGTCCTATGCTGGTATGAGTTACCACCAAGGGTCCCCCACCCTCCAGGATAGGGGACAGTTGAAGGGCCTGGACGACCACTGCACAAAAAAGATACGGTACCACTTTACTTAATATCACACACTGCACTATTTATTACCTATGTACTTGTGCTGTTATTTGGCTAGGCCAATGGTGTTTCTGCAGCCTTTCACACACAAAGTAAAACAAAAGGCCATGAACACAGCCACTGTAAACACAGGGCAGGCATCTTGGCTCAGTCAGCTGTGTAGTGACCTAAAAAGGGGATAATGGTTACGTAAGGTTGATTTTATTTCCAAGTCACAAGTCTCAGTATTTCGCACACAAAACAGTATCGCTTCACTTAATATTGCACACTGCACTATTTGTTCAGCAGCTGCACTGTTGTTTGGTGATAACAAGTGTTTCAGTGGCCTTTCATGCAAAAGCAGAGGGCAAAAGAGGGGATGATGGTTATGTAGGGTTGACACAATTTCCAAGTCACAAGTTTCACTACTGTATTTCACACACAAAAACTATCATTCATTAAATCATCATCTAATCCTGTGCTGCCCCATGAGCAGCGTAAGAGCCTGGGGCTAAGCAAGTTAGTCCTGACATTTAAGATGAGAGTGACCAGCCTCACTCATCCCTGAGTGGCATTAAGTGAGCAATAAACCCCAACCACCCCTTGGATATAAACCTGCACCGGCTCAATCCGACTGGGGCACTTTAATTGCCCATTAAACCACCAGGGACCACAATTTGGTTATATTGTTACCACCCATCCTAGTAAATGGTTTCATGGTGTACAGGAAACAATTTGGCTTGTCACCCTGTGTAGAGTCACCTGTAGACAGAGGGAAGAGGAAAAAATGAAGGAATGGGAGATAGAAAAGGAAGGTTGGAAAGAAGGAAGGAAGAAAGGAAAGGGCAGGCACCCAACAGCAGCACTAAAATGAGTGAGTGTATGGTGATCGTCCCCAAAGCGCCCCAACAAAAACTCACCACCTGATATTGCGCACTGCACTATTTGCTAAGCACTTGCACTATTGCATGGTGATAACAATAGTGTTTCAGTGGCCTTTCATGGAAAAGTAGGGGCCCAAAAGGGGGATGATGGTTGCATAAGGCTGACAGGGTTTCCAAGTCACAAATTTCAGTACTTTGCAGACAAAAATTATCATTTCACTCAATACTGCACACAGCACTATTTGTTACGCACTTGCACTGGTATCTGGCAATAAGAATGGTGTTTCAGCAGCCTTTCATGTACAAACTAGAATGAAAGGAAATGATCACAACAAATGTAAACACTGGGTGGTCATTTTGGTTTGTGTGCATCACCGCATCCACACGAGATTCTCAGAGGCGACTGTCAAAAATATCATTGTAGCGAAATCGTAATTAATTTCTTTAACATTGTACGGAGACAGGGTATAACTGTTTGTTTATCACTGTAGCAATTTATCATATAACAGGGCATTATATAACGAGGCTGCACTGTACTGTATATTTATACACTGACGACACCAATGTCTTCGGGAAGATTGAACATAAGGATGACTGTGACAAACTGCAGGAGGATCTGAATGAGATAAAAGAATGGACAGAAAAATGAATACATAACTTCCACCTAGAAAAATGCAAATACATGAGGATTGGCATGTCCAAAATAGTAGACCAAGGTTACAACTTCATGTATGATAAGATCAGCAGGACTGTGGCAGAAAAAGCTTTAATTATCAATGAGAAGCTGACATTTGATGACAATCTAATGGAAGAATTATTAAGGAAAATAAAACTGCAGGGATAATAAGAACCTTCTTCCATTTGGATGCTATAATATTAAGCTCCTGTACACAGCCCTTGTGAAATCACACCTGGAGTCCACCAATCAGGTATGGTGCCCACACCTTATCAAGAACACTGAAGCTGTGAAGAATGTGCTGTGGAGGGCCACTTAGCTAGTTCCAGAGATCAAAGAACTGTCATATAAAGAAACATGAAGAGAATTGGACTTAACGACTCCAGTGAATAGATCATGCGGGGACCAAATAGAAACTTAAAAGATAGTGTGTGGCAAATATGACCTAGCTTGTACTAAACGAGTATTCTAGATGATGGAGAGTGATCCTACCCATGGAAATACAAAGTCTTCAATAAATGAGCAAGACTAAACGTGAGGAAATATTCATTCATAGAGCGAGTGGCAAACAACTGAAAATAGTTACGTGAGCGGGTGACAAATGTTGACAATTCAAAATTTTTGTTCAAAAGCAGACAAGTTTTGGAGGCATCAGGAACAAAAATTCAGCTATATGGCACAAATATCCATCACGCATAGCCACCATCTAAATACAGACAAGGCTAATGAGCTGAAGTCACAGGCATATTCTTCTTCCAGACGGACATCTGTGAGTATCCGTGAGACTGGCCTCTTTTGAACACTAATGTCAAAGAAGACTTTCATGCAGTGAAAAGGAGAAGCATGTACTGGGAAAGAATTGACTGATGCTGTTTCTGGGGAGGGAATGTTGAGGGCAACCTCAGATTGAAGCTACTGCTCATCTACAAGTGGGAGAATCCAAGGGGACTGGCTGGCTATGCACGGAAGACCTTGAATTAATATGGAAGTCCAACCCCAAGGTGTGGCTTACCACTTCCATCTGCCATTCCAACATGGCTGACTATCTATTCCTAACACTCCAGGACTATGCCACTAGGAACAACTTAGCACATTATGGAAGACTGCATTGCATACAATCACCTGCACCAACAACACAACATACACTCCTTGAGAACTCTGTGGTAAAGCCTGGTCTCGGGCCTTGCCCTTCCTTAGGGACTTGGGGCTGTTTGGCCAGACTGCCGAGAGAACAGCCACTATTACTACTACTTACCCAACCGGTTTCTCCTGGTGGCAGACAAAGCCCCTAATCCCTCCCCAGCCATGAATGACTGGGCAGATGACACCAAAGTGGTATATGCCCCCTAATTTTAATATTGGATCAGGGGGTCATAATGGTTTTTAATGCTCACTACCAGAGATGCACCATGAAGCAGCTGGTGAGGGCAAGTAACTCTGAGGACAGGAACTGCATCAAAACTTTCTGGCAGAACTACAACACCAAAAATGTTGTAGACAATATTGCAGTGGCATAGACAGAGGAGAAGCAGTCCTATTATGAACAAGGTTTGACAAAAGCTGTGGCCTGAGGGGATGCACTCATTCACTGGTTCCCTGTGGTGAAGGAGTTTTGAGGGGACATCCTGGACCTGTCCCACAAAACAGGGTTCCAGAACATGGACAAGGAAGATGTCCAGATGATGATTAAGAGCCACAGGGAGAAGCTTTCGAACAAAGACCTCATAAACCTGGAACAGCAGTGGGCCCACTTCAAGGAGGGGAAGGCAGAGGAGTGACTGGTGCAAAATTTTGATCTAAAGATACTAAAGAAATTTGGGCAGTAATGGACAAGGTCATGTTATTCATTCAAAAGAAGGATCCCAACTCTGGCAGGAGCAACACTGCCTGGTACAAAAATGAAGATGCTCTTCAAATGTAATGCAAACTACTTTCCCAAAAGAAGGGGACAGTGAGCACAAGCATAACCTCATTCTTCCTTCCCAGGCCTTCTACCAGCAAGGAAGAAGAGCCAAGGCCCACTACCAGCAGAAGATCCATGCACCATCCTGCCTCACCTGCCTCCATTTTGTCTGTCTCCTCCTCACCACCTGGCTCCCCCGCATGGTCTCCCACTGCCTCATCGGATCACTCTCCCCATCCCTCTCCCACTGCCTCAGTGGATCCCTCTCCCCATCCCTCTCCCACTGCCTCACCATATCACTCTCCCCATCCCTTTCCCACTGCCTCACCAGATCTGCATTGCCAGATCACACTCCCCATTTCTTTCCCACTGCCTCCTCACCAGATCACTCTCCCCATCCCTTTCCCACTGCCTCACCAGATCACTCTCCCCATC
>JAGKTI010018182.1:0-17902 GCA_018397915.1 Birgus latro | reverse complement strand
CCAAACCAAACAGACCTAACCTAATCGACAGAAAACGAAGGTAAAAAATCTCACTTAAATTGCATCAGAAACCACCGGAGAAATATACTGCATAACCGGTTAACCTAACCAAACAGACCAAACCTGAGCTAACCGACATAAAAACTGAGGCAAAAATCACTTATTGCATAAAAAAGCACCAGAGAATTATACGTCACAACTGGTTAACCTGACCTAACCTAACATAATGTAACCATCAGAAAACCAATCAGACCTAACCTAACCCAACGTGCTGCAGCGTAATGCTCACCTTAGACAGATGGTCCAGCCTGTACAGTATATTTTTCAGGTGGTTTTTGATGCCATTTCAGTGACTTGCCTTCACTTTTCTGTCAAAAAATGCTTCACTTCACCTCCTCATCCGAAGTTCATGACTGGAAGAGAGGCAGAGTGAAGCATTCAGACAGAAATGAAGGTCAGAATCACTCAAATCTCATCAAAAACATGCAGAAAAAATACACCGTGTTTTCCTAATAACTCAGTGGTGTCCTCTGAGTGGAAACGGTTAGTGACGCGTAAATAATCAGTATTTCACCCGATGCTCAGATTATGTCCTTCTTGTCACTCAGATCCCATCAGAAACTAGCATAAAAAATACAGTGTGTTTTCTCAATAACTCAGTGGCTTCCAGCGGTTCTGAGTGGAAACGCTTAATGACGCGTAAATACAGTACAGTAATCAATACCACTCCTGGTGCTCGTATCGGATCGTTCTTTGTCGGAAGCCACAGCAAGAAGGGTTTGAATTTTCCACCCAGGAGGAATCAAAGACCATGCTTCAAACTGACTGGTGGACTAGCATCACGTGACCTAAAGTATGCCAGTGTGTGGGTGAAACAGACCTAGCAGACACATGCACAGTCGACGGAAGGACAGACACACGTACAAACGCACACTTTTTCCACACACACTGGCTGAGTGAAGATCCAAGGTAGGATTTTGGGGGGATTGTAATTAAATTCATTATCTCTGTTAATATCGGGTTGCGAATGGGGTTATGGGGGTCCATTAGCATTCTCTGGTAATATACTGTGTGTTTATGGTGGTAATATCCCTGAACTGCATATCGGCAACTTGTTAAATAATACAAAACATCGTACTCAAGAACACGAGGTTAGGTTTGCTGACATCCACGGCCAACAGAGGACAGTGGGTCAGTACGAACCTGAAATCATTCTGGTTAGGTTAGGTTGAATTAGGTTGGGTTACATCAAACTATTATTTTTTTATTTTTAATGCAAGGAAGATGGAACCAAAGGCCACTAGCCGGCAAACCATTCCTTCCATAATATAAACAATACAGCAGGGAGCCAAATTCAAGATGCGTTCATTTTGAGATGCCTGGACACACTGTGTTTGAAAGACTGGAGATCATAGTCAGTTGGAAATACAGACAAAGGGAGACAGTTCCAGAGTTGACCTGTTGCATACATGAAGGACTGGGAGTATTAGTTAACTTTCCCCGCTACCTACCTGCCTACACTGGAGGTCATAGGCAGTAGGAAATACACACAGAGGGAGACAATTCCAGGGTAGTAGGGATCAGTGCAGGGCAGGTGCACACTGTTGCACTCTGGTGAATATTGTTTGTACACTCAGCCCTGAAAGTCTACAGTTTATCTTACCAGCCACTGGTGAGTACTTAAGAAAATTTTACTAGCCAGGGGAAAATTCACAAATAATTTGTCAGCTTGCAAGTTATTTATTGTAGCCCAGGATGGAAATAATTAATAGATTTGCTTGTATATAAACATAAATATGGAATTTGTATGCCGTATACAGATTCCATATTTCTTTATTGCTTAAAATAACGAGCCTCATCTTTCAGTGTCTGTGCAGTCGTGTGCATCAGATCCGCAGCTTCACATGGTTGGCATAAGTGGTTGTGATGCCCACACCATTATTGTATTTTATTTTTTTGTAGTTCAATAATGGGTAAAAATGTAGTGAATGGAGGTTCTTCCTTTGCCAGCGGTTATTTTCAGCTTCAAATCTTCAGAATCCTTGTCTTCTTCCGTCTTCTGCTGACGTTGGAATGTCTTGTCTATGTTTCCTTGACCTTGGTGATGTAATTCAGCATCACGCAGTTCAGTGTGCTTCCTGCTCTTGCCATGGTAAACTATGCTTTGTTTTTTTAAATTCTGAGATTCTGTTACGAAATCCGCTTTTCCGGCTGCAGTTGGATTTTTCATGCCAATGGATCACTTCATTTTGTTTTTGTTTTGATCATGCTTATGCCACGTAAATTCTTCCTTCCATTTTGAAGAAATGTTCTCTGTGATGCTTTTTTCGGGGAGGCAACGGGATTGACGCTAATGGTGAGGGTTTCATACGGTTCATGTTGGAAGCCAGCGACGCTACTCCGTCTCGTCAGCTGACTGCGGCAACATTGATCGTGTCATCAGCGAGTGAGAGACAGTGTCAAGCGATGTTTTGATTGCAAGTTGTTTTTAATAGAGTTGCCAGATTATTTATAATTTTTTAAAAATATTTTTATTATGATGTTTCTTAATATTAAGTAGTTAAAGAAAAAATTAATATTACAATTTTATATATAAAACTTCAACTTGCCACTGGCGGTTGAGAAATAGTTTTTACCCGCCATGTAATTTATTTACTTGCCGTGGTGAGTAAAATGCTTGCAACTATCAGGCCTGACACTGCATGAGACCTTGCGCAATATTGCACTCTTGCACATGAAAAGGCAGGTGCCTAGGTGCAAATTTAGTTGCGCTTGCTCAACTAAATTTGCACCTGTGCACGTGTCCTGTGGATTGTGCAGTGCGCAGTCCACAGGGCAGGTGGTCTTGGGAGCTGCCCACATGGCTGGACAAGGGGTGGGGGAGGCTCGGGTGGGTCGCAATGGCTGTGGATTGTTGGAGGGGAGGGTACTAACATTTCTTAAAATGCTTCAACTGAGATAATGTATTTTAATTTTTTTTTAATTATTATTACAGTATTAATAGTAAATGTAAAATTATAAAGAGTAGCATATGCAGTTCCTTACAAAAATCATTAAAACATTATTTAAATGAAATAGCCACAGCCTAAAAAATCATTAGTTATCAGGCTGTGGATATTTGATTTAAATAATGTTTTAATGATTTTGGTAAGTAACTGTATATGCTCTTGATTATATTTAACTGTTAGTAATAAACTCTCTTGACAAAATGCCGATAAAAGTAAAACTGGCAACATGACAGCCTTTGCCTGCCTCCTCTCACTGCTGTGTTTGAACTTCATCAGTTAACAATGTCTTGCTCCAGTCCTGCCACCTTAGCTCCAGTCCTGCCACCTTAGTGTGTGAACTGAATCACTTTATCTCACAGTAAATAATTTGTCAGCAATGGATGCCCCCAGTACCACGAATACTGTCCAGTCTCAGCTGGCGCTTTGCAACATTGTGCAAGCTAAATAGTAGTCAGATTGCACACTTGCACATGGTAGTGAACTGTGGATTGCACATTGCGCTTGTGCAAGGTCATTTTTCAGTTGCGATGACCACCGTTGGGAGGGACAGATAATTAGCGACATGATTTTGCAGCCAAATCAGCCAAGATGTCGACCATGGCATATTGCTGCAAGAAAGAAAGAATTGGGAAAAAGCCCTAGTCAGTATATAGATAGACACACGTAGGTTAGTAGGAACAGACTCGAGCTATTAGTGTCGGATTTGCTTTGGAACTGTGAGTGACTAGTTCAGTGTGGTGTGTGGCTGCTTACTGTGGCTTTTGTGTACAAGAAGACATGGGCAATAGATAGGTACACAGACATAGGTTACTAGGAACAGACTCTCGAGCTGTCGGTGTCGGATTTGCTTTGGAACTGTGTGTGGCTAGTGTGACGTGGTGTGTGGCTGCTTACTATGGGTTTTGTGTACAGCTGGTGGTGTTGTAAGTGATTTGTTGAGCATTATGTGGAGCATTGTGGTGTGGATGTGATCGGAAGCGTTAGGAGAAACACATTGAGGTGGTTTGGCCTTGTGGAGAGGATGGAGAGTGAGAGACTGATGAGGAGAGTGTAGCCTATGTAAGTGAGGTGGAGGGGGGGAGAGGGAGGGGGAGGCCAAGGGTGAGATGGGGGGATGGAGTGCAGAGGTATATGAGAGAGGGGGTGTGAGCAGGGCAGTGAAATGGCAGGAAACAGGGTGACATGGAGGCAATTTGTTTGTGGCCACCCCTTATGGGATTAAGGCATCTGGAGGTTGAACACCTGGTTTGGCAACTGTTTCCACACTGACATCTTGTGCCTACTTCTCTTGTGGTGAAGGATAAGAGAGTGCTGGGTTGTGGCAGCTGCTGTGGATTCCATACCCTGTGGAGCAGTGCAGCACACACAGCATTTATTGATGTCAGCTGTGATGTGGGACTGTACAATTGGATGACAAATTTCTCGGCATTTCCCACAGCATTTTCAGCTTGGTCTGTAGATGTGTTGAGGTGTGGGGTTTGCTGTGTATGTCTTCCATTGTTGTTATCGTAGAACATCCACTGAACTGACTTGCTGAGCCACAACCAGTGATAGCAAGGTAAGCTAAGCGGTTCCTAGTCAGTGATGTGGGCAGTGATTCCCTCATTGTGTGTACAGCAATACGTCTGGGCTTCAGCTGCGTACCAGTGTGCATCCATGCTTCTGTTGTGGTTTTGTGGTAGGTAGGGAGCAGGAGAGCATCTGTATCCTTACTGTACACAATAACTCGGTGGAAATTCCTGACTGAAGCATCAGAGGCGTGTAGAACAATCCACGTACCTGCTTCCTCGTGTGTGCTGAATGAGTTACCTGTGATCCGGTTGAGGAACAACAGGTGTCTTGCATCCACCTGCCACCACCAGTTCCTCAGGAGCTGGTAGAACATCTGCTTTATGTAATAATTCCTGTCAAGAAATGTATCAACTCTTCAAATCCTGCGCTCTGCAAGACTGATGAAATAGTCCAAGAGGTTGGCAGTTGGATCTGACAGGAATCAACTATGCTTTTGATTTTCACGCCTTTACTTGTCTGATGATCCGTGGCTGTACTGTTTATTGTGTCTGTCCTGTAGTAATCAAAGGTAACCTCAGCCTTTGTACATACATCACTGAGGTGACTAAAGACTGGCTGACAGTAAGCATCTGCTGGATCGCCAAAGGTTATTCCATCGGTAGGTTTACCATTGTCTTGTACTAGTCATTGCATCTGTTATCACACCTGTACTCTTGGTGGAACTGCTGTCACTGTATGTTCATCAGCAGTGATGTGGGACAGGCTTGCTTTATCAGGCCTCCAGAGTTCACCTCGATCATTAGTCAGTGACAAGGGATAATCTGCCAGCTCATAACTAAGAACAGCTGGGATGGCAATACTGCGACCACTTACAGAGGCAACGAACACGCGCTTCAACAAATCACCAACACCTTTTTACCATATTTATTCTTATTTTATTTTTATTTTTTCTCTGCAAGGAAGAAGGAACCAAAGGCCATGAGCCTGCATAATGTTCCTTCAAAGAAAAAACAAAAACAATACAAAGGAGAGCCAAATTCAAGATGCGTTCAATTCGAGATGCCTGGACACACTGCGTTTGAAAGACTGGAGATCATAGGAAGTAAGGAATACAGACAGAGGAAGACAGTTCCAGAGTTGACCAGTTGCATAAATGAAGGACTGGGAGTAATGGTTAACTCTTGCATTAGAGAGTTGGACAGAAAAGGGATGAGAGTTTGTTGCTAGACGGGTACTATGTGCCCGTCGTAGAGGTGGAGGGATGCAAGCAGACAGTTCATGTGCTGATATGGTGGTGAGAGATGCAAAGTTTTTTTTGCCTTGATAGTGTTGACTGGAAGTCCACTGTAGTGTTCTGTCCCAGGCAGTCCTGCATAAACCTCCTCACAAGTCCTTCACCACACTCTTGTACTGAAAGAATGTCTTCCATTACTTCTGATGGAACCACATCATTACTTGAAATACTTATCAGGTTAGTTGACTCTGTCAGATGGATTGAAATCCAGAAACTGTGTCATCAACTTACCCACATCTTCATCTCCAGCTGCTCGTTGGTGACCCACGGTGTGTGTGATGTTCCAGATGATGGTAAACCTGCATCTTCTGATAGGCCACAACAAGTAAGCATCCATCTGACTAGAGCTACCTTCGTTTCATTTCGTTTCGTTTTTGAAGGCTGCAACATGCTTGCATGCGTCGGCCTTTTTGGATTGGAGTGTGTTTTGGGTTATGCCAGCAATGCCTCCAGACACCTTGCACAGCTTGTTGATGTGTTCTAGAGCCATATCTGTGTGGACTTGGTTAAGTGATCCAACAGCTTCTTTCACCACAAGGTTGCCAGCTACAAATTCTCTATAGACATTTGCAGCAGTGTTTTCTAGTTGCATCATATCAGCCAGGTATATGACCCCATCCATCCATCCATCATCCAATCCTGTGTCGCCCCACAGAGGAGCACTGTAGCCCTGGGGTAGGCAAGTTGTCCTGACACTTGAGAGTCCATCTTGCATAATTCACATAATCATAGATGGTCATCCAGGACAGCTTATCCCTCATGGTATCCAGATGCAGATTCCAATTCCCATCACTCAGCATGTATGGGAAGCAACAGGAGATGCACCACCTCCATGTACTGCTTCCAGAAGATGAATGCTGGGTTGGACTGTTGTGCAGGGCGAAATCTTTCATATCTGTAAAGAAGCCATATCCATTTGCTGTGAATGATTGAAGTGCTTGCTGACTGTGCTGCTTACATCTCCACTGAGTGTTGCTGCAAGTCTGGAAGCCACATATGCCAGGGTATCATAGCTGCTCTTACCACATGCTTCTTGCCATTTTCTGAAACTCATTAGTAGTATTCTCACAAGAGCTTTGAGGGTAAGCTTATGGGCACACACGGCTCGATTCCACGATTTACCTGACAATACGTTATTAACAGTACTCAGATTGTAAACACCACTGTCAACTAGGGCATCAGCCAGGCTAGACTTGTCCATGTGCTTTCCCAGTCTTACCACACCACCACCCAGCTGTTTTAGGTGAGCCCATACCAGCTCCTTTGCTTTACAGTAGAGAGCTTCATCAAAGGTAACAGCAGTTTCATGCTGACCAAGCTTAGCTGCCATCTTCTTGCACCTCAGCAACACAGTGCTTAGCTGGTGTGTTGGTGCTTGGATGATAAGCAGCTAACTAATACTACTAGTTGCATCTGACACTGATGTAATTTGGTTGAAGCCTGTCCATGCTGGTACGTCTAGTGCTTCATTATCATACAGTCTAGATATCACCCAAGCCAAGTGTTGAGCTCTGTATTCAGGAGAGTCACAGAGTGGTTGGAAGAATTCAGCACCATTCACTGGCTCAACAAACTGGGGGGTAACCTGTTGTACTGCTGCTCCAGACTGAATTATCTCCTGGAATTCAGTTGAAACTTTTGGAAGTGATCTGTCACGACCTGTGGTTGAATCAGCATTGGCAACATCTAGTTGAGTCCCTCGCTGGACATGAAAAGTTCCCTTTCCATCCAGTGTTTCTTCCAGCAAGTCAAGATTGTCAGCGGAGAACTGTACAAAGTAACCAGGGACCAGGGTATGAAGGTGTTATCATTCTCTGCATAGCGTTGCAGTTGTTTTGCAGCAATAGAGGTACTAATCATCTCCATCATATCATAACTGACTGTCACCAGTGCCAGGCAGAGAGTTGACTAAATGTTTTGACTGTGTTGCATGATAGAGACCTGTCCCAGTTTGTTTTGGAGTGTCCTCCTGGCCCTTGGATGCTGCATAAACAATAGTTTGGTAAACATTTAATATCCGTTGTTGGTACTTCCCAATTTGATCATGCTTTGCAGGGATCTCAGGGTCAATATCTTGAGCCTGTGGATCTGTGAGCCATTTGACTAGAGTGTACAGGCTGTCTGGTGTGCATGTCTCTGCTGCCTCCCTGGAAAGGTTGTCATATTCTGGATGGTGTTGACGGAAGATCAGCGTTTATCTTTGATGCCACGTGGTGTGGGTAAGCTGTCTGGGGAGATGGTTCATGGAGCCATCAGGTGTGACTCCTCAGTATTGCTTGTAGTCATCTTCAGAGCTTCAGCAGCTGCACCAAATGACACATTACAGAACAGAAGGACGGGCTGTGTCATGTTTCTCTGTCTGAGGCATATCTTGTCACCAATGTAACCTAATAGCTTCTCCTTCAAATACTGTGATTGAACCTGTACGTCAATACCTGTGTCAGATACATCGCCTTTCTCCCCTCCCCCCGCGCCTGCCGCACACTCCAAAACAGTGTATTCTCGGCTTATTTTCGCCACCCAAACATATTTATTTTGCCACAAAACCTATATTTTCCTATTCGTACATTAGCGCAGTGTGAATAAACGTTCAGGAACATTCATTTCACTTCCCAACGTAATAGCTTGAATGTTTACTGACATATCTTTACATGTTATACCATCATTTGTAAGATAGTTTTATTAGCCTTCTCATGGGATAGTTGGCATTATCATACAAGGTATGGTTTTTGAGTAATAAGCAAAAAATAAAACCTTTTTCCAACAGAGAACAGAGTTTTTATTTTGGGAGCTCTAGTGAAAACGTTTCTCAGCTGTGGTATGTTTTTATTTCATCATCTTATGCAGAATTTTATGTGCTTTCTCCGTGATATATGCAGATTTCTCCTGTGCCTCACAGTTTTTGAGAAAATTGCAAAAAACTATGGTGTACTCTTGCTGTTTTGTGACTATAGGGGTGTTTCCTGCCTCCTACTGCACTGTTTCACTCTTACTTGCACACTAGGTATTACAGTCTATATTGACATGATTCACTGACTCTTTTTAATAGGTGAATACTCACATCTGGTGAAGGATAGAGGCAGTGTAGTTCTGGGGCCAGGCTTAGAAACAGTAGCAAAATCTTCATTGGCCCAGCGGCTGATAACTGCCTCAAATTCTTCACAAACACCTAAATTTCCTATTGCAAACACCAAATTAATCACAATAGTGCCCATAAACTCTACATAAGCACTGTTGGTATAGTGAAATATGTTGCGCTGCTGTGATGTGGGTAATAGAGTGGCTTTCAAGGGACAAGGGGCCGTGCACTGCTCCCCCACTGACAGCTGGTTTGGTACTAAACCACCTGTATGCACTGGCGCCGGTATCGGGACCCTTTGCTGCCAACCGATTACCGGGACCCTTTGCTGCCAACCGATTACTTTTGACGAGAGCCAGGCAAGCTGTGGCGCCTCAAAAAATGCACAAATCAGCCGATTCCCCCCAATATTTTATGGTTTTATGATGCTTATTGTGTCATCGTGTATTTACAAGGAAAGACCCCAGTGACTCCTAAAGCGTCATCGCGTATGAAGGGGTTAACCAACACTGATGTAGCAGAAGCCCAAGATAACAATTAGCAGTTTTTTTTTCCAGTATTTTTTGTCCTATCTAATGGAAAACTTCCTTTAAATCTAGCATAATTCAGTTGAGGAAATTGCTTACACACTAATGCATTATTGTGGGTGTTAATTGTGGGTTGAGACTGCTGTGTGTAGCATTGAGAGTTGGCAAGGTGTGGGTGGCCTTCAAGGATTTAGTGGAAAATAGCTTGAAATAACAGACAATTTTCCCTTATAATGATCCTTTGTTATGGGACTGGATTTAGCAGAAAATTTGATATAACGGAATTGGGGGATGGCTGAGTTGGTTTGTTAAATTCAACATCTAGACTCCTACCATAAATACAGTATTAGGAAAGAGAATGTAAGATTTATGAATATCGGAGAGGTCAGGAAAACAGTAAATGGGACAAAAAAGAGTTGGGAAGAAGAGAGAGAGGAAGACAGGTGTAGAAATGTGCAGGTTAAGGAAGAAAAACCGCTGACAAAGGAGGAGAAACTCACTGACAAAACACCAGCATCAGATATAGAGTAAAGCCTCGATATGCCAACCCTACAGAAGGCGGAGTTTGCGTTAAGTCGAACACAGACCGAGGTGCAACTTCGAAGGGCTGCATTAGGGACAGGTGTTATTGGTTTGGTTGATTTAGGTTAGGTTGTGTTAGGTTAGTATTAGTAGTTGTTCCCTGGGCAGTCTGGCCGAACAGCCCTGAGTCCCTAAGGAAGGCCACGGCCGAGACCGGGCTTTCCCACAGAGCTCAGGAGTGTATGTTGTGTTGTTGGCATAGGTGATTGTGTGCAATGCAGTCTTGCATAAAGTGCTTAATAGTATGGGGTGCTGTGTTGCAGATTGTGTGCAATGCAGTCTTGCATAATGTGCTTAATAGTATGGGGTGCTGTGTTGCATCCTGGACAGGTATCAGCAATGGAGTCATCCAGCCTCTTTTGATAACTCAAGAGGGCTGGATGATGCCCACATCTCAGCCTGGCCAGGTGGATCTTGTCCTTATGGGGGAGATAGGATTCAGAAGGGTGGATATCAGGAGGCCGTGCATGCAGCTGTGTGTTGTCTTTAAGTGACTGAATGGAGCGGCCAGTGATTGGAGTATGGATATGCTTCTGGAAGCTGGTCTGAGGTGGGTGAGGGGGTCAGAGATGACAGTATTTGTGTATGATATCGTGTGCTGGGTGTTGTTTTGATGTTCCTTGGTGTGTGTGGATGTGCTGCCATGTAGTGTAGTGGATGGTGTTGTTTTGATGTTCCTTGGTGTGTGTGGATGTGCTGCCATGTAGTGTAGTGGATGGTGTGGGTTTGTGGAGGCTGCAGTGAGAGTTTGGGTGCCTCTCATGTCCAGATGATCCTAGACTTTGAGGACTTTGGTTTCTTGGTGTAGGTGGTGTGTGGGTGTAGTAGCTGTGCAGCCTGTGATTATTTTTAGGGCCTTGTTGTGTAGGGTGTTGTGGTGTGTTTTAGTGAGGTTAGGAGGCCAAGCAGGGCTGCATAATTCATCACTGAACGTATATATTGTTTGTATACTGTGGTGGTGGTTTCATTGTTGTGTCCAAATGTTGTATGGGCAAGTGACCTCAAGGCATTGAGTCTTGGTGGTAATTTATTTTTGATGTTTGTGATGTGTTGTTTAAATGACATTCATGTATGTTACACCAAGGATTTTGTGTGTGTGGTAGGGGAGTGTTGTTTATGGTGAGGTGTGGAATGTGACTGTGTTCTGCTGTCCAGTTTGTGAGAAGGGTCACTGTAGATTTGGCTGGGGCTATTTTGAGCCTGTTTGTGGTGAACCATTCATGTAGTGTGTTGAGGTAAGGTTGGAGGATGAGTGTGGCTGTGTTTACATTTTGGTGTGTACATGTAAGTGTTATGTCACCTGCGTAGGGAGTTATGTGTATCTGTGGTGTATGGGGTGTGGGTGTGTCGTGCATGTATAGGTTAAAGAGTGTAGGGGACAAAACAGATCCTTGGGAGATGCCATTTGTGAAGTTTCTGATGTTCAAAGTCTGACTGGCAAATGTTACATGTGCACATCTGCCAGCTAAGTAGTTTAGCTGTGGTTTATAGTCTGCTTAATAAGATAGGTTAGTATTAAACAACATGACATCTCTGTATTTAAATGTTTGTGCTTGGATCGTACCTCACCCCATCTGTAAGTGGGGAAGGGAGGTCAGAGGTGGCCTAGGTAATCGTTTAATAATTGTATGTTTGTCCCCAGGATCCCTATGGTAGCAAGGACACAGATGGATGGAGGGTCTTAGTGCTGCATGGGTGACTGGCGACTCCATGATACTGCTCTGGGTGATTTAACAAGTAAGAGAATTGTTTGGTTTATTGAGATGCAGTTTGGGTTTATGCCAGGCAGGGGGACCACTGATGCCATATTCAATGTTTGACAGCTTCTGGAAAAATATATTGGCAAGAAAAGGGAACTGTACTTTGTTTTTTGTTGATTTGGAAAAGGCCTTTGACAGAGTCCCTACGCCTCATAGTTTTTGAGAAGAGTGCAAAAAACTACAGTGTACTCACGCCGTTTTGTGACTATGGGGGGCTGTTCCCTGCCTCCCTCTTGCCTACTGCACTGTTTCACTATTTCCTTGCACACTATATTCACATGATTCACTGACACACTTTTTATAGGTGAATACTCACATTTGGTGCAGGGTAGAGGCAGTGTAGTTCTGGGGCCAGGCTTATAAACAGCAGCAAAATCTTCATTGGCCCAGCGGCTCATAACTGCCACAAATGCTTCACAAACACTTAAATTTCCTATTGCAAACACCAAACCTATTCACAGTACTGCCCAAAAACTCTACATAATCACTGTTGGTATAGTGAAATATGTTGTGCTGCCGTGATGTGGGTAACAGAGTGGATTTAAAGGGACAACGGACAGTGCTCTCCTCCCCCACTGACAGCTGGTTTGGTACTAAACTCACATACACTCTCCTCATCAGTCTCTCACTCACCATCCTCTCCACATGGCCAAACCACCTCAGTGTGTTTCTCCTAATGCTTCCTTATCACATCCTTGCATTGAAAAAGAAAAGAAAAAATGGCAGATGATGTGGTTACATGAATTTCCTGTAGTTCTTTGAGGATGAGATGGAGGGATGGAGTGGAGAGGTATATGAGGGGGGTGTGAGCTGGGAGCAGGGCAGTGAAATGGCAGGGGACAGGGTGATATGGAGGTGATTTGTTTGTGGCCACCCTGTACGGGATTGAGGCGTCTGGCAGTAGATAGATAGATTAGACATCCTTCAGCGCTAGAGAGACAGGTACAGGTGGTCGAGTGGGTCTGGTGTGCCGAGGGAGGTGGCTGAGTGAGGCCCAACCGTGTAATTCAGGTGGTCGTTTGTGTGTAGGGTGAAGTGGGCAACACCTACACTGTATTGGTCTGGTGCTGCTGTGTGGGTGTGTAGTGGTTTTGTATACGCCTCCACTGCCCCTGGGACTGTCAGGTGTTGTGTGTTGTTTTGCCTGGTGTTTTTTTGGGAGAAGATTTAATCCAGGGTCGGAAGCAGCGGAGAAAAGCCATCGCACGTCCAACCCCAGTTTGAATAAGGGGACAGAAGGACGAAAAACGAAGGTAATGACGATGATGGTGTTTTGCCTTCCCTTGTAGGCTTCTTGTGGGTCAGGGGTGGGGGAGTGAAGTGGTATCTTGTGATTTATCTTCTGCCCTTGAGTCATCTACTGGCCATATCATCCCCTGTTGACAAATCCTGCAAATCTACTGCATCCTTAATTGATTCTTGCCCATCCCAGGAGCTGCCAGTCCTTCTGCAGGTTGCAAGGGCTATGGGGTGCCTGCAGGTCACTCCCATCAGTGTATCAGGCACAGAACACGTGAATTGTGTCGCCTGCTGGAAGTGAGGGTGAGAGGAGTTGTGGAAGGAGAGGCACCACACACTCAAAGACAATTATCTGTCCTGCCATTGAGATGATGTCTGGTGTCTTTGTGTTGGGTGACTGTGGCAAATCCCTTGTCTTGAAACTGGCTGGTGGTATTTCTTGTAGACACCAAAATGTGTATGAAGTCCACTATGTCCGGCTTGTGTGTTATCCTCAGAGGTCCTGCTGACATATGGGTCTCCTTGTTGAGGCCAGGGACGCTCACACTCCTGCCATTAAACTCTAGGCTGTGGTGGTCCTAAACATTTCCTGTGTATGTAGTGCAGCAAAACCGGTTTTTAACCACTTAACTGCGGGCCGTCACTTTCGTGATGCTCGGTGGCGATGGCTCGAGTGGTGGACTGTCAGTTGGGTGCCTCTGTTTTCTTTTTAAATAGCCGGGGCTTTCAAAATATAAATATATATGAAAAACTGCAGGCGATTCCTGAGTGCTATTTATACCACTCAGGCTAGTTTGGCCCAATATTTTATACAAATAAGTCAGAGCGCGAATTGCCACCAGCTGGAAGTGCCAGGACCGCCTCACACACGGTTTAGGGATTAAAAAATGTTTCTTTATCCTGTGTTTTGCGCCACCTATGCCTAATGAAACTTGAGTACATTTTAGTCAACATTTATGCTCCACACTGATGATTCACCGTCCACACGCCAGACACAGGCACACAGCAGGCACCAAGGATGACCCGGAAGTTCACAGTATTTCCCATGGCTCTTCCAAAATATACAACGCAGTCTACC
The DNA here is from genome assembly GCA_018397915.1 of Birgus latro. Lineage (NCBI taxonomy): Eukaryota > Metazoa > Arthropoda > Malacostraca > Decapoda > Coenobitidae > Birgus > Birgus latro. The sequence continues at coordinate 3,823 of JAGKTI010018182.1, read as the reverse complement.
GATCGGCGTTTCCGGAAGCCATACGCAGCTGAGGGGTTAAGTATTCGGTGCCTAAAGAAGTGTTGGTGACGTGTTATGCCAGCCCGATTCAGACCCTGGGTGTAGGGATCTTAAGGATTTTCCGATGCACTTAGATGAGGACGTCCTTGAGGGGTTGGTGAAAGTTGTGAGGATCAAGAAGGTAGTTAGGATCTTACACACACACATATATGCATACACCTACACATTCTTTCCCTACCACACAACACCACACATACCTCTCTCTCTCTCTCTCTCTCTCACACACACACATCTTTGATTTTGATGTTTAATTGACTGTCATTTCCTGAAGTTCGTGATGCAGCTTTGTACCGTCTGTGTGTTTAGGCGTGTGTGGCAGGGCTGATGAGGTGTTGGTATTGTCAGAAGTTTGGGGATTTGAGTTGGTTGTGTTGTAGATAATCGCAGTGTTTGCCACAAGTGTATGTTGACTGTGGTGGTGATTTATCATAGTGTGAGATTAGCTGCCCCTGCACCTTCTCCCTGTGTGAAGTGCTGTGGTGTTCATCATTCATTATCAGCACAGTCGGATGAGTATCAAATTGAGGATGAAGTTCGGTCTTTCCATATTCACGAACAGCTTTCTTTTCTAGAGACAAAGGACTTGGTCAGGAGGCTGTTCATCCACCCTGGGGTCACCTTTGCTTCAGTCCTGCCACATTGCCGGGAATCACAGCAGTAGTAGGCCAGGTCCTGTTGCTTCACCTGCCTCTCAAAACACTCACTCACAATAGGGATCCCAGTCAGGGTTTCTGGACACTGATAACAGGTAGATTGTCTGAGTTGGGTGTCCCCCCCGCATACACACATCCCTGCACGTGGCCCACAGGCTGCATGCACGGCCCAGGCAGGGACGTCAACAGCCAGACACACGCTGCCACCTGGTGTGTCCTCCGAGCCTGATCTTCAAAGCAACAGGGCTGCTGCCCCTCATAACAAGGCTGTGGCTCACCAGGGTACTGTGTTTGCCCTGTTATGGCTGCCGCAGTGTAGGCCACCAAGCCTGGATTATCACCATCACCAGTCACCCCTGCTTTGTCAGTTGGTGGTAGGTGGCAGTTGGTTGGGATTGAGAGGAAGAGGAAGCAGCAACGTGTTCCAGCTTCATAAATTAACAAAAGAAGAAGCCAGCCATTGGTCTGTGTGGGTCACCATGGGTCCTCTATCCAGTGCAGGATGGGGCTGCCCTAAAAAGCACCTAATACAGAACATTTATAATCCTACAGTGGAACCGTAGATGCCTAAGAGGTAGGGAAGACCTTCAACTGCTCTTACCTGTGACCCAGCCAGTCTGTGTTTACCTGCAGGAGACAGTGTTGGGGCACCAGATATTTCCCCCACCCACGGGCTGTTGGTATATTGTCCCCCCCACACCCTGTAGGTGGTCATTGGGGTGGGTGTGCCATCTTGTGCTGTTCTGATGTGCCTGTTGTATCATTCTCCCTGCAGTTTTCCCCTAGGCAGTGGCAGTTCAGCTACTCGAGAGGAGATCCATAGTGTGTAACCTATATCTGCCACCAAATACCATTGTCCTTTGAGAGTACTTCCTTGGTTTGGTGTGCCAGCTGCCCTGCCTGTTGATTCTGCTGGGGATATGAAGGAACAGCATCCTTTGTGGGGGGATGTGATATCCAGTCCACGAAGGTACTTTGTGTGTGTGTCAGTGGTGAAGGACTGGGACATACAAGTACTGGATGGCACCCTTTCACCTGTTGACGTCACCCTGTCTTCACCTGACAGTTCATTAGATTTTATGTGTAGTTCAGTTTGATAATGTTGATGAAGTAGTACTGTATTTCACCTCTACTTCTTACCAGGCAGGTGTGTGGGCAATTAAAACAGGTGGCTATTTCCCTTGTAGGCCTGTGCAGTGGTTTGCCAAGCCTACAAAGTTGCACACTCTCATTTCCATGCACACAGACAGAGTGAGTTTTTAAAGGTGCAGTTCTGTTGTGTTCGTTCAAGTACAAGTGGACCGTGAAGAATGCATGATGTACCTCTTGGCCGGCCTGTGTTTGTTCCGTTAATTCCTCCACCCCTTTATCCCAGGTGTGGAAGTGGGGGTGGGAAGATACAAGGAAAATCCACTAAACTCTCAATTATCTGTCATCACAATATCCATCACTACTGCTTGGCTCTTTTAAAGCACTAAACTCTACCCTTGTCTAACACGGCTTTCACTAACAAGAGAATGGTCTAACACGGCACAATTTTCCAGAAGCACTGTCGCTTCTAACACGGCTCTCGATGAAGCAAACATGTTTTTTTTTTAACCAGGGGGGCGGTGATGAGATGAATCGTAGGAGCGTTGCCTTGCCAGTGGGCGTCGGCTACCTCCCAGCCAATCACACTTCAGCATTCTCTTTTTTGAACGACCCAGCCAGTCAGGACACTCCCAGCTCCTGCCTGCCTCCCAGCTCCTGCCTGTCTCCCCGCTCTGCCTGCCTCCCTGCTGTGCCTGCCTCCCCGCTCTGCCTGCTGGGAAGTGTTATAAGTGCTATTGACTGTGAAGGTTTTTAGCCAGCATCTCCTCTTATCCTCCCATAAGGTAAATAAACTGTGGCTTTTAACTGTAATAATTTCCTTTTATAATTTTTTTAACCCTATTGATACTTTCTAGGAGGTTAAAACTGGGGGGTATAAAAAATTTGGCACCACCAGGAGGGGAAACAGCGGCCATTGGGCAGGGGTGCGGAAGGAATTAACGTTTCAAGAGTCCCTGTACAACGACATTTCTCAAACACGGTAGGGGCGTAGAAGCAATTAATCGTGTTAGACGAGGACACGCGGTATCTGGTGAAATTATCTTACACGAAAACAGGACAAATGCTGGTTTTGTGCAGTATCTGGTGTTGAGGCAAATAAAGTGGCTCTTAATCTTATCCAACCAGCGCTGTATTGCTGTATTACTGTACTGTATTATTACTGTATTGTATTGTGTGCTTAGTTTTCGTCCTGTACTCATGGGAAAGGTTTTAGGATAGAGGGTTGGGATGGATAGTACCCCAATATCCGGCCCAACACCCAATATTGACCTGATGTGGGGTACTGTGCAATATCCGGCATTTTGCTTTAACCAGCGTAGGGATGGCTTCAATCTATCTGCTGCCAGACGCCTTAATCCCATAAGGGGTGGCCACAAACAAATTGCCTCCATGTCACCCTGTCCCCTGCCATTTCACTGCCCTGCTTTCAGGTATATATCTCTCCATTCCATCCCTCCCTCTCATCCTCAGTCTCCCCCTCCATCTCACTCACATACACTCTCCTCGTTAGTCTCTCACTCTCCATCATCTCCACATGGCCAGACCACCTCAGTGTACTTCTCCTAATGCTTCCCATCACATGTAATTTGTACAGTACAGTAATCCACTCTTAATTCCTCAGGTGTGGCTCTTTGAAGTTTCTACACGCTGATGAAGAGGGTTTCGACACCCAGAATCGTCTACTTCCTGCTTTACATCTTGGTCTGCTCCCTGCTCTACTCCCTCGTCTGCTCCCTCCTCTGCTTCCTCCTACAGGCTGGCAGACAAAAGCAGTTAAGTCTTGTTAGTGTTTTGTTAGGGGTAGTAGGCAGGATTTGGATGATTTCACTGCTCCTTCCTCTGCTCGCTTCTCTGCTCGCTTCTCTGCTCCCTGCCTTGCTCCCATCTCTGCTCCTCTCTATTGACTAGCAGACAAAAGCAGTAAAGTCTTGTTAATGCGTTCTTAGGGGTAGCAAGCAGACTTTGAATTATCATCATCTTGCTTCGTACAGTTAAAAATACTTCATAATGAGTTAGGT
>JAGKTI010018181.1:0-13415 GCA_018397915.1 Birgus latro | reverse complement strand
GGGGGGGGGGGGGGGGGGGGGGGGGGGGGAGGGGGAGGAGGAGGAGGAGGAGGAGGAGGCGAAGAATTGGGTAGAGGGCAAAGAAGTCAAGAAAATAATAGAGGATGAGGAGGTAAAGTAAGTGGTGAAGTAAATGGGAGAAAACGGAAAGGTGAAGGAGACTAAGGAGAAGCTGAAAGTGAGAAAATAATGTACAAACAATAACTGTGCGACAAAAAGAATGAAAAAGGAAGATAAATAATGAAAAGAAAATATGATTAAATGAGGAAGAGGAGGAGGAAATGTGTAATTAAAGGCAAAAGGATATGAAAGCGGATGAAAATGAGTGGATAAACAATTAATGGCAAATATAAGAAGAGACAGAAGTAGCAGAAGAAAGAATACTTAAAATGTAGAAACTGAAGATAACCAGAAACAAATGTGCTAATACTATAATAATTTTCACTAGCCTAAATGGAAGCGAAGTGACAGACTGTCTATAAGAGTCTTTGAGACTGGAATAGTTCGAAAGATGAGAGGAAGCCTGAGTATAATGTGTTGAGATAAGGTATGTGGAGGATTTGAGAGGTAGTTAACCTTAGTTAAAACATCAGCTGTGCGTCACAGGGAGGTCACTGTAAGAGTACTTGGTACTTGGAGGATGCACTTCCTAAGACTAGATTTTAGACTGTCACAGATGCATTTTTTTTTTTTTAATGCAAAGAAGATGGAACCAAAGGGCATGGGCCCACAAATTGTTCCTTCCAAGAAAAAACAAAGACAATACAAAAGAGGGCCAAATTCAAGATCTGTTCATTTCAAAATGCCTGGACACACTGAGCTTGAAAGACTGAAGATCGCAGGAAGCAGGAAATACAGACAGAGGAAGACAGTGCACATACAGTACAGTAAGAGTATGGTTCACGCACTGCTACAAAACTTCTGTACGTATTCAAATACTAAACTAGAAAATACAAATAAAGTGTTACTTATTCCCCCTTCATTAGTAACATTTTGATAATACCCACTACATGGAGTGATGAGATCGATGTGTTACACCAATTCAATAGTGTAGAAAAATCTCCTGTAGCTAGTTAATGAATTAATCTTTCGAAAACTGTCAAACACTCACTTAAAATAATTTTTCAAGTAGGTTCCAGAAACCTTTCTAATGGCTACAAACTGGTAAGAGTAAGTTGATTTATGTTGCAATGTTTAACTCTGGTTTACTGTGGTGTACTGGTATGCCCACATATGGTTCACTTATTTTTGTGTGTGGGAGACATACACATCCTCATTTCTTATGTCTGTGGTGCAGGTAAGTTTTTTAAAGGCTGGAATTTACATTCAACAATCATATATCCACCATTAAACAACTTAGTCTATGTCTTATGTTAACATTTTGCCCCCAAAATAGAGCTTCGATACAGTCCGGCAACAAAAGACCTTTAATCTCCATTTCAGTGAGGTGACATGGAATATCTGTTGTTTAACAAACTTTATAAAGAAAAGAAAAATGAGGATGCCTACATTTTCAACATATAGCCTAATATCCAAAAGCATTAGTAATTTAAATGTCAATGAATGCTAACTGGCCTTTCCTCATACCATATGCATCAGTGATTTGGGGGAAGATTCATACACACCTACCTTCAACTCCTTCCTCTCAAAAACTACATGGATATTTTAATGTGCTTCATATGAAATGAATATAATTGTTATATGCATTAATACTATAAATTCCCTCCTAAGGATTCTCATAGTTCAGAAATAATCCAAAATGAAAACAATATGGGGAATTCTGTGTACCACATTAAACAGTACAGTACTCTTAACCTACTGGAAAAAAAAAAGTTTGTTTTGGAACAACATTCTGTACCACAACTTTAAAACTTTATGCATCAAGTCTAGAATAGGGAAACAAAACAAGTATTGTTCTAGTACAGTGATCATGGTAAGGATACAACAAATGACGGCAGTACTTTAGCATTCCAACCATATGTAACTGAAAAGGATTAATGGTAAAGAAAAAAAAATTCCAGACTCTAAACTGCACCTCCACCTTTCAGGGGAGCTAACCTATGACATAATGGCACCCAGATCTACTGTTTTGTCATTTGGAAGGGCTACTGACTTGAACACTATACTGTACTGTTACATAAACATCCAGATATGCTGTCAGTGTCTTGGCGGCACAAAGTCTACACGTCTCAAACAGCCTAGCATCTCCATCAACAGCAACAATGGGGGGAACAATAGCAAAGATCCAGAAAAGCTTAAGGCAACCACCCGAAACACATGAATCCGCACCTCTGCATTTCCATAGTAGTGCACTAGCTAATCCATTTAGGTACATTTGTTGAATCGGACACAGGTGCTCTGATATGTACATATTTAGATGTAGTTGTAAAAAAAAAATTCTCACTTAAACTACAGTATTAAAGAATTCTAGAATTAGAAGGTAATGCATGTGGTATGGAGAATCAGCAGCTACAATTAAATAAGTGGACACACTAACTCTGTACCCATATATTTTAAAAACCCAATGAAATAATTAATTCTACTTCATTCATGGTAATATAACCTTCTGTCCATACAAAGATCTTTTACAGAACAGCTTATGTCCTCCTGCGACTTTAAAGCGATGAGCGAAACAATTTTTTTTTCTTTGTCCCAATACAGGAAATTACCCTATATCATAGTAATGCCTATATCTACTGCCCTGCCTTTTGGAAGGGCTACTGTCCTTGAGCTCCATTACATATAAGTCCACTTTCAAAAAATCTGGCCATAGTAGCTGTAGTAAGACATGATACCACTGTACCAGTAACCTAATGATAATACTGTACTGGTAATTCAATTGAAAAAAACCTGGTAGGTAATGGTATTTAACTTTAACAGACTGTCTTCTCAACATGATGATATATAGCCAAATTAAAGAACATTTAAAGCCAAGAACAGCAATACAAATGAGAACAAAGAAGTCAAGAGTCAGTACAGAAATTAGATAATAACTTTCTAACAGTACAAATATTGCTGTGAAAACACTCAGCAAACCCTAACAATCAATGCAAATAAGATTTATGGTTAATATTAATTGAATATAGCAACAGAGACTACAAGTAACATCCACATTCTTGTTCAAATCAATAATATTCAAAACTGGTAATGAATAATTCAGAACAAGTGATGATTTTAAAATTATGTTCTATACTGTTCATAAATTGACAACTAAGTGATACTAATACCACAAAGCATAAAGATTATAAAAACTTATACCAATACAGTGGATTTAATAATAATCAAAGTAAAGTAATGGAGAGGCTACTGATTTCTAGTAAACAAAAACAACCAAACAAACTACTGGACTAAATGTGACATTAGAAATTGTTTTCCCAAGCAAACATGTGTGACGGCTGAGGACAGAAATTGGCCATTGTCATCTATGGAATATTTTCAGATGTAACAAAATTCACACCTTACAAGCAAACCATAAGTTACTGGAAAACATTTGCCCTCCACGAAACTGTATGAAACAAGTATGTTGAATATGACAAAATATGAAGCAGAAAACACTCCAGGTGACTGTAAAATGTAGCTTAAGGAGGCATAACCTGGGAGTAGCTACGTGCAGCATGATAAACAATGTCACCTCAGATGGTCGTTTTCATTTTAATTCAGAAACCACACGATTTTATTCTGGCTGAGATCTCTTGTACTGAATGTGTTAATGGTGGTTATATCTAACTTCTCCAATCTTGTCACCTGAGCTGAATGAAAAAAAGCCTAGAGACGGTACAGAAGAAACAGAGGCTACTCAGTGGTTAAATACCGGTAAATAAATAAATAAAATAAAAAGCGCTACTCAAAAAAATGTAACTGGAAAACAAAATCTGGTGATGACCATAAAGGGGGCCGGTTTTGAACAGTGGTTGGTAAGTGTAGGCAAGAGGAAATGATGGCACACTGCTTGTTTATGCTTCCACTTCATTGTACGAGTTTAATCCTCAACTCACAGAACGTTTTGTATCACTCCCACTAGCTCCAATGGATGTAAAGATCACGCTGGCGTGATTGTCCTTAGCAGCTATTTGGGAGTTGAATCACGAGAGCTGGCAATGAAGTGTGGCATTTAATGCAGCATGTAAACAATGGTGTCCATGCCCTCGGGCATTTAAACCCAGCTCTTTAACACGAACTTATCATTAGTTTTGCTTACCTCTATCATCATGCACTTTCCCTGCCTGGTTATATTTCTCCGTGTCACTTTAAATTTTCACTTAGTTACGCTGTCGAGCTAGAAATTACAGCAGGCAAGGTAAAATCACTCATCAACCATCTAAACACAAAGGAACGCGATGCCACTATTGCGCATGCGCCGGAGGGGAGGAGGGGGGGGGAAATTCCTTTAAGATTAAAAATGCATGAAATTTTACAACCAACCCTCTTTCTCACTTTGATTTTCATAAAATAATTTAGGATAATTTTATTATCTTATTAAATTTCGCAATATCGTTATTTCCCTCGAATTACTGGTAAATAAAGGCTGTTATTACTAAGGTTCCTACGATTCGTTCTGAGTGCTTTAATATCTCCATTTCATAGGTCTCTCAGATTACAGCAATAAATACAGATTAAGAGTACAAAAAGAAAAATACAATATTTTCTAATTTAAAATTAGTTTTTTTTTTTTTTTTTTTTAAGGGCGGAAGACATTATAACCATTTTACATGAAGGTGGAAATCTGTCGCCACAGCTGTAGGCTATAATATGGAGAAATGGGATGTTTCACTGTATTTCTAAGGCTACTGATCTTAAGATGCAGTTACTGTGCCTATCGACATAACTGGGGATCGGGGGTGCACAAGGAAGGTAGTATGATGACAAAAAATTAAGAATGCAATAATAAACGTGAAAAATAAAACTACACCTACCTCACTCAACACTCCCTCCTCACACATACGCTTTTTCCTAACCAGCCTAATGGCTCTGACAGGATACCAGGTGCTTTAAATTAGTGTTCCTCCTTTTTAGCTACACATTGTTGCAGTTACTACGTATGTGGTGACTATTATCTGATGGCAGAATTAGACTGAAATACTGATAATTTACAACATATTGGAGAAGTTTGATGTTGGTAAAACCGGTTTAAATCTTGTAAACTGGCAGTTGTAACAGAATAACACTAGAATATGATGCTAGTCATGCACAGGAAATAAACTGCAAAAGACGAAAATTTAGTCTGGGCCAAATTACGGCAAAAAAAGTATAGTGCTAATCATCAACAAATCAACACACTGAAACCAACACCGAAACTACACACCATCACCGCCACCGCCACCACCACCACCACCACCACCACCAACACCTCTACTAACATCACTATCAGCACCACACCAAACGCACACTACAGACACTGCCATTTCAGCAACACATCAAACCCTGAACCAACACATCAACACCACCACCACCACCACCATTACCACCATCAACACCATTACACTGCCATCACACCAACACCACCACCACCATCACCGACACCAGTACATCAGCACCACCTACATCACTATCACCATTACACAATCATCACCACATCAACACAACACCACAACCACCGCTAACAACAACACCGCCATCAAAATCACCACCAACAAACACACACACACACACACACACTTATGTCTGAACCAATCGCACTGACAAATGATAATCAGGTGTTGACTGATGACATTTCCACACCGTCACCTGCTCTTAATTATAGCAAAACGTCCCTTAATTACCAATATAATGGGCGCTACATCGGGCCTAGGGTGGTGATAGTGAAGGTGGGGGACACGTTGATGAGAGAGAAGGTTGGTAATGAGATGGATTATATAGAAAAAAGAGGGCAGAGAATGTAGTAAAATAGTAAAGAGAGAGAGACCTTGTGACAGAGAAGCACGGAGATAAATGAGAACAACGAGAGGGGAAGCGATGTGAGAGGGATGTAAAATAAGAAAGAGGAAGGAAGGCGAGAGAGAGAAGCGATAAGGGAGAGTTAAAACTGATGAGGGAGAAATTAGAAAAAAGAAGGAAGCTATACTGGAACCAGATATTGACTACTATTTATTAACAAGTTACTAAGTCATGTTAATTATCACATATCTGTATCTATCTATACGCTAGCAATGCACATATAATGATATAACCGTACTTTATCTCTTATATTATCCTGATATGCATGTGACAACGTCCAGCATACAAACCATATCCCCATTCTATATATATGCTGTACATCTGAGTCAGCACAGTCGCTACCTGAGTCAGACTTTGATGTTCGCGGGCGAGGGACATGAAATAATGACTGGTGATGGGAGAGAAAATGAAGGAGAGCGAGAAGACAGTACAGGAGAAAGGTTAGAGGCAATTTAGTGATGAGAGGGAAAATGGTGGAGGAAGCATAGACAGCAAAGGTGAAAGGTTAGAGGAAATTTCGTGATGGGGGACAGAATGACAGAGGACAAGTTGACAGTAAAGGAGAAAGGTTAGAGGAAACTTGGTGATGGGAGGGAAAATGATGGAAGAAGAGCACACAGTAAACGGGCATGGTTAAAGAAAATTTGGTGATGGGGGGGGGAGATGATGGAAGTATATAGACGGTATGGTTATGGGAGAGACAAATGAGGGAGGAAGGGTAGACGATAGAGCAAGGGACATGACGGGAAAGGTGGATCGAGACGGGAGAGAAATCATAATGGATAGGGCTAATGGTGGCTGTCTGTGTTTTTTTTTTGTTCTGGCCCCAAGCTCATCCAAACGTGCACCCTGCTGACTGCAAGCGGTAGTTGGCTTTCTCTTGCCCTCCACCATCCTCTTCTCGTGGGATGGGGAAGAAGTTGAGGGACGTTCGCTTGCCACATAGAGGGGGCCGCCTTGTTATATCAGTGCCACCACATGTAGGCGTCTTCTCCAGTACCTAGGCTGATAGAGAGATATGATGGGAGACGCTGATGAGGTAATATAAGTGAGTAGGAGGGGTAATAATGAGGGGGTAATGATGGGGTGTATAATGAGGGTGGTGAGAAAGATACGCCCAAATGAGAGAGGGGTGACGTGATGACTGTGAGATGACGGTGAAAGATAAGTGATGATATAATTAACCCCTTCAGCACGTTGACGACATTCTATAATATTCTTGCCCTAAACCTTTCAGTACAGTGGTTTTTTTTTTATAATATTCTTGCTATCTCCAGACGAATTTTATTAGACTCAGAACAGACTTTTAATGTGGAGGGGTTAAATACAGCCTTAATTAACCCCTTCAGTACAATAGGTCTTTCTTAAACCTTTCAATCCGATGACCTATTCTGCTATTTCATTCCCACTACCTCCAGACGATCTCATTCAGCTTAGGACAGACTTTTCGAACTGGAGGCGCTAGTGTTTTTTACGCTGTGTTCCCCTTTTTTCCGATAAGGGTTAAGGCGTTGCCCCTGGGTAGAGGACTTAGGTTTGGAGCGTGTAGCACTTTATGACCGGATGCCCTTCCTGATGTCTACCAAAGACCCTTGGGTGGACTCGAACCTCTAACCCTTCGGCCAGAACGGAGCGCTCTAACCCACTGAGCCACTGCTAAGGTCGTTCTAAAGGGTCTCTCTCTCTCTCTCTCTCTCTCTCTCTCTCTCTCTCTCTCTCTCTCAACCTTTCCCACACCTAATTACCCCACCTGTAAGATTACTCGTGATTTAGTGAGGATAAAAAATATGGAGTCAACAAACCCCCTTCACCAGCAAATATTTATATAACTTCGATTCAGCTCTTTTACGGGGATATATGCTCTCTCTCTCTCTCTCTCTCTCTCTCTCTCTCTCTCTCTCTCTCTCTCTCTCTCTCGTGTGTGTGTATGTGTGTGTGTGTGTGTGTGTGTGTGTGTGTGTGTGTGTGTGTGTGTGTGTGTGTGTTTTAGAAGGTGGTAATGGGTATGGCCTGGTGACGCCCCCACACCTGCACCACACCTGCCTCACACACACCTGCCTTCTCCTCCTATCTCTCCCCCCACCTCCCCTTCTTGCCCTTTCACCTCCTGTTTACCCTCGATTCACATCCGCTCTCCATGTTTACTTATCAATTATCTCTCTAGAGGCTGCCGTCAATAGGGTCCTCTAAATTTCGTGGTTCATTTCTTTTATCAGTAGTATAAATCAGGGTTGAAAATAATATTCAGTCTTAGTCTAAAAGTTTTATACGATTGGGAAGCAGTTTAAGGTCCACGCACTTGTGATCATGCGTCCTGCTGTAAGGCTTGCTTGTGATATATGGCTGCATTTTCTTTTCAGTTTATTTATGGTCTTGTCACTACACCCACCATTTCTTACATTCTCAGTACACTTAATTATTTGTTATAATCTGTGGCTTCACCCGCATCTTTATATATTAGAGAAACCTGGTATTATGGTAACAGTCAGTATACAGCGGAAAAAAGCTATGAATAGTTCGATGCATAACCTGTAAGTGCATAAATAAATCTAATCAGTTCCCCCCACACACAGTATATTCCCCATGAAACCTAACTTTAATTAGACATACGCTTTACTTTTAATTGTTTCAAGAGCGTAATTTTTTTAATCCATCAGACTAACTCCTACAAAACAAAAGGGGCGACTCCACGATCCTACTGCACACCGACGCACCCTATGAAGTAATATCGACATTTTTTACTGCAAGGATAAAAAGTTTCTGAAAATAGGAGACAGGCAGGTTTGAGCCGGAAGAAATCTCTCCACCTTATTTTCTTTTTCCGAGGGATGAACTTCTGCTGTTTGCTGGCAAAAATGAAATGCTTTATGGTTCAATTCTCAGAGTACATCATCCCAGATTCAGCTTGGAAACATTTTTGTAAAAACAAAAGGATTTAAAATGAACAATTTGTGATACAGCACTTTCAAATCTGGTACAGTGAAGTTGTCTAAATGAAATGAAAGTGAGGGAAGGAAACTTAAAAAAAAAAAAGTGTTGCGAGATTCGAACAATTCATTAACAGAAACTCGTAGTCATCGTTTTGTTTCCCGCTGTACATAAAATTTCAGCCTAACTTAATTTTGCAAGTTCATGGTGTGGGCAAATCTAAAACACTACTCTCCGAATTTTTTTTTTTTTTTTTTTGTGCACAGGAATCAAAGGACAAAGGAAACCTCAGGTAAAATTCCTTCTGTTTCAATGCCATAGGAGGTACGAAGCTGCTTTCAAGACTAGTGCTCGTCTGGCAGGTCACCATAACCCTACGCCAGTGTAAGGAGAACGTGTTTCCAGTCCTCAGTTCAGCTACTCTTGATCACGCTTTATGATGCACAGAATAATCATGGGTAGCATCCTTCCTCCTCAATATCTCTAAGGAAATGCATCATATCATACCAATTTTCATAACCTGATAACCATAAAGCTATAAAGTAATGCACATTAAAGAATCACAAGGTACGGACTGCTCCTCTGGCTAGCTTTTGCAGTTGGTAGTTTACAGGTAATGTGAATAAGATTATAATTAAGGCTCGGGTAATGTGAGTAAAATTAAATGTTGTGAATATGATTATTAATAACGTTATACTAGAGGTAGCTGGCACGGCTGTCATAACGTGGGTGTCATTACCTGGTGTAGTGAGTGTCAGTACCCGGTGTAGTGGGTGTCAAATGCTTGGTGTGGTGGGTGTCATTAGTAGTGTGGAGAGAGTCAGTACTTGGTGTAATGAGTGTCAGTATCTGGTGTAGTGGGTGTCATTATCTGGTGTAGTTGGTGTCATTAGTAGTGTGGAGAGAGNACCTGGTGTGAAGGGTGTCAATGCTTGGTGTGGTGGGTGTCATTACTCATATTGACACATCAGTGGCTCTCACCTCATGTTGACACACACGTCAGTTTGCACCCACCCACCCACCCACCCACCCACCCACACACACACACACACGCTTATTTCCCCATACTCCCTTTATACACACTCAGAAGGGCACACATACTCTTAACTGCTTCAGTGACGCACACACACGCGTGTTCGTTACACTCACAGTTGCGCTCTAACTTGTTCACGATAAAAGCCTTTCTGTCATAAACTCGAGAAGGGAATAAACTAATAGCATTCTAACACATTCTTCATCAGATACACTCCTCCGTTGTCTGCCAACTCATTCAAAACTAATTTAATTAAAAACATTTCTTCACTCAACTCACACATGCCAGCTCCCTGAAAATACATGCCATCACGCACTGAAATAAAGCACAACTGCAGACCATTCTACACTATTCACTAGCCACCTCCGTAAGTCGTCTGTACCTATGCAGAGAGTTAGAAGTTCTCCAACAACATAGGGTCAAAAATTGTGTTCATTTATTTCCGGATCCTGCTTGCGACAGGGGCAGGTCCACTATCGCATTAGTCTTTGAGTCACTCGTTGTAGCCAGGAGAGAACTGGGTCAGACTGGAGCACCCTGAGCGATGCAATCTAACTGTACGCTAGGCAGTGTTTCCCAGGGATCTGTGTTATTCTCTCAAAGACTCTTAAGTTGAGAATTTTTATAATACCAAATAATTCTTTACGAATATTAGGTCAAATTCATATGGTGGCTTCATTCGGATCGTCTTGGGCCCTTTTTGTTTCTTCTGAGGCCAACAGCGCCCAAGGGTCCGGCTATTAGAGCGGATCATTTGCTGTGCCTAGGATGCTCCACTATCATAACCCATTCAGCGCAGTGACAAGTATTCGTACAACAGCTTACCTCGTGCTGTCTTCAGATGATTTATTCAACTTACGAAGGACCTCTCGTACCAACAGTTATAATGAAGGCTGTGTCTAATGCCTCCAGTTCTAAACACCTCCTCTAATCAAAAATGTTCTGGATAAAACAAGAATCAAATGTAAAAGGTCCTCTTAGGTTTAAGTGGTAAACAGAGTTCAGAGGGAAAGTCTATGTTATCGGGTAGTTAGTACTTTAGCTATTGCTGTTGGGAGCTAATACTCGTGTATGCCCATCTTAAGACACTCAGATCTGAAGAGTAAACAAATTCAAGTGATTATTACTGATGGCAATTCTTTTTTATCCATTATACACGCTCCTTGAATGCAATGTACTCTACATCACCATTACACTATGTAATCACAACGCTACTCAGAAATAAATTAAACTGGAGTCTTTTTCACCAACTGCAGTGAGGAAGCGGCCAGTAGAAGGATTTAAAAATTTCACATGTATTCCCTAATTTTACTGTTCTTTCTTCAGTAAAGTCCATCTAATAAACATGATTATCCTTAAATACCATTCCGTGTATTTTTCCAGTATAAGAACACGGCTGATTACTGATAAACAGCAAGGTTGATAAATCCATGTCACCCATCGTTACACAGTATCCGTATTCGTAATTTCGCAGTCTCTGAAAGCAAACAATGGGGTGGAGGGAAGACGTTCCTTGGAGGCCTCTGAAAACCAGACGATACGACTCAGGCGACAGACTCTTTTTGCTCTAAACTCTAAACGTCGGGGCTAACGTCTGGCTCTATTACGCTCTGATAAAATATGATAACCTTTTCATCATGAGGACGTCATCTTTACTTTTTTTTTTAATTCTTCCTTCTTGCAAATGATCTGATAAGCTCTGGAGAGAGCATTCATAAAGACGAGGTTAGAAATAGACTCCCTTTACACCACCTCAACCTCATCTAACCCCAAACTGCCCCAAACTGAGTAATATCGTACGAAGATTGGGAGGACATAATGCAGGGGGAATGGAGAGATTTAGGGGATCTTAGACACACACTATTATACTGCAATATATTCCTCCAGTGTGTTGACAAATACTAGAAAAGACTCTATCATGTACTCGAAATACCTTGCTAACAACACACTAACACATTTACAAACTGCCTAAATACGCTAACCTACACTTACGCTTCTTCACACTCACGATAAATAACACACTAGCAAAACTCACTAACATATTCACACTCATGCTAAATAAAACAATCAATAAAACACTAATAACACAATCACGAACTCCCTAATCACGCTAACTTACACTCACGCTTATTCACACTAAGGATAAATAACACTACCAAAACACTAACACATTCACACTCACGCTAAGTAAAAAAAAACTAATTCCACACTAGCCCATTCACAAACAACCTCATTACGCTTACTCACACTAAGCTAACCTACACACTTACACGGACACCAATAAATACGAAAGCAATCACTGACTATTTTTCTTTCTTTCTTTCAACTCACTTTGGTCTTTTTGCTCTCATTACCGTTCTTTCCTTCTGTCTGCCTCTACAAGCCTCTCTCTTATCTTGTTCCTCTTTCTCCCTCCACGTTTTTTCCTTTTCCCCTTTCTTCTTCCTAGTTTCCCCCCCCCCTTTTTTCACTCTTTCTTGTGCTCTTTTCCTACCCTATTCCTTTTCTTTCCACTCTTCCCATTTTCCTCTTCGCTTCTTCATTGTTTATTTAAAGTTACGTATTTCTCCTGTTCTTCTTCATCTCCTCTCCCCTTTCATTTTATTTTCGTTATTCTCTCCTATTTTTCTGGTGCATCCCTCCTCTTCTCTTGTGTCTATTTATTTTCACCATTTCCTTTCCTCTTCCGCTCTTTCTCTCGTTATGATTCTCCTTCCTCATTTCTTCCCTCCCCTTCTCTATACCTTTCTCTCTCTGTCTGTCTCTCTCTTACACTTCATTACATACTTCTCTGCTTTTTCTTTACATTATTTTCCTCCAATATCACTCCCTCTTCTCATCCTTCTACTTTCTCAATGTCCTCTTTCCATTTTCTTACTCTTTCCTTCTACCCACGTCTCTTGTCTTTACTTTCCATTCTAGTTTCCACCCTTTCTTGGACCTCTCCAATTATTCTTCTTCATCCATCGTCTTGATAAACTCTCTTCTCTCCTCTGTTGCATTTATCCAACTCTTCTTTCTTTCGCTCCTTTCTTCGGGCTTTCCTCCCCTCCAGCTTTTCTCTCTTTCCTCCTCTCTTGTTCCCATCTTTCCTCCTCTCCTTTTTCTCTCCTCTTCCTCTTCTTCCTTCAGTTCTTTCTTCCTTCCATCCTGTCCCACACTTATCCAACTCTTCTTCCTTCTTTCATTCCTTTCATTCGGTTTCTCTCCTTTCTTGTTCTTCGCTCTCCTCATCTCCTGTTTCCTCTTCTCCCTCTCTTTTTCCATCAGTTTTTTCCCCTTACTTTTCTCATTCATTTCTTTCTTCCCACCTCTCTTCCTACTTTCCTTACTAACTCTTCTTCCTTCCTCCGTCCCTCTCTCTTCTCTTCTCCCACATCTTTCCTTTCTTTCTTCCCTCCTCTTCTCCTCTCTTTTCCTTACTCCTCCTACTCTTCCTCCTCCTCTTCCTCCTCTCCTTCCTTCCTCCTCCTCCTCCTCTCCTTCCTTCCTCCTCCTCCTCCGCCTCTTCTCGTTCCTT